>JAQGBJ010002186.1:0-17778 GCA_034698345.1 Sphaeridia pumilis
AATAACACTTTTTGCTCAATTCTGAACTTTTCCATACGCTCTACAGACGAAAAGTTTATCTCCCTCGATACAGATTTGCATTGGAGTATAGATTTAGGCACTCGGGCTTCGTGTTCCACATCAGGTAGAGACCTGAAGATTAAGTCAGTTCATTATCATTGACCTCTCGTGCTTCAGTAACGTGATCTAGATGTCAATGTGCCAACTTACAAATCTTCCCTCCCTTCCCACAGAATTTTCCCTGTTTCGCCATCTTTTAGCCTCATCCAGTTTCTGCAAGAATGAGAAATCAAGTTTAGCCACTGTAAACTTATCGTTTTTTCAAGTGATAAAGGTCAAAAAGACTTACATCTGGAATCCTTCCAAAATTGCATCGCGCGACAACATCTCCAATCAATCGTCTGGATTGACCAATTCAAAAGTCGGAACAGAAACACTCCGTTAGTTGAGTTTACGCAGGCAGTTTCTTGCGTAGTAGCCGAGGATCTTGCTGTACTAATCAATATCCAGATGGTTTTCCGGTTGGTAACTCGCAGGATGTCTCTCTCCCCAAAATCAGTTCGTGTCAGCTGACTTATCTGGAACACGAATACACAAGAAAAGCCATTAGAATAACTGCAACTGTATCGAGGCAGATTCTTTCGTTCTCACGCAATCACACAATCTCGAATACGCATTTTTACAAGCGAAAGTTGCAGAAATCGCCATTTCTGACTGCGTCTGCCTTCAAGCCTACCTCGATTCCAGCAAGCGAATAAGAGTGAAATAATTTCAGAAAAACAAATCGAACCTGAAGAAAGTTGATTCAGCAAGACAGAAATGATAAAAATGTTGGAAGGGCAACAGAATCTTGCGAAACAAGAATTTAATTAACGTTTGTTGTTTACACTTACCGGTTATTCTGTTCTCATTGAAGTCACAAGGGAAGTTGATTATTTTTGTATTAATTGAAGAGCTGAAACAAGCATGTTGCATGGGCTGCAGATTTCATCGCTCCAGCTTTTTGAATTCACTGATGGATCGGAAGAATCAGGATCGGATCGGATCAAAACAAAACCCAACTCGGGATACAGCAGTAAGCTATGTTAAACCCTCCGCATAATAACCTGCATTCGCCCCCACAGCATACAACGCTCTGAAACGCCCTTCACGTTTTGTACTGACATCTCTTTGGAAAAAACTCGTTCATGTTCATGTGTTGTGCTTTAAAGCATTGCATGACGTATTTTGCACACAAAAACACACATGTTGATGAACCAGTTCGAAGAGATTGCAAGGTCGTGAATCTACGTCGTCGAATCATAACAAATTCAGCGAGAGCAAAGGTACGTACAGTAAATATTCTTTAATTTTTACAATCTTCGTAAAAGTTATGGATGTCGAAATTCGGGATCAATCTTACATTTCATTCTCTACTTGCAGGTTGGAAGGATAGAAAAATATTGCGTCACTCCATACTCAAGCGGACTGCAGTTTCTGCAAAATCTCAAGCTTTAAACTGTGAGTTGATTCAACACCATCTGGAGCTTTTAGTCGCTTTTGAGCTCAAAATTTAATTGGCTTCTTTCTCTACTCTAGTTTGTGATAGTCATCAAGGTGCGTGAGCTACTGAGACTGATCTAATGGCAAACAGAGTAAGTAGTTTCTTTTCGTACTGCATTCTTTCTGAGCTTCAGTCTCTTTCTTTAGTTTCATCTAATTGATATTTGTGATTTCAGCTCTTCTCCCCGAATAGTACTAAGATTAGCGGAGTAACTAGATCTGCATTCAAGGCCTTGAAACCTGAAGCAGTAACACCTGTAGCCACTAGAGATTATTCGAACAGAGGTTGGAGAAGGAAGAATACATACGTCGAGCAAGTTCTTTTCGGGCATTTAAGTAAGTACTTCTATGACCAGAAATTATTCTTAACCTGAAAGCCCAGAATTCAAAAATCATGGAATCATTTTGCCTCGGTTAGCAAAAGAACCAGCGACAGTATGGCCTGACCCCAATCTTGGATGCCTTGGTGCCAAGGACAACCGTCTTCAACTACCAGGAAACATTGGCTTGGACACTTCTTTACAACCGAAAGACAAAGCTTCACCAGAGCAACTGAAAGCTGACAAGAAGTTAATGGAAGACGAAATAAAGTTTTGGCGATCATTGTGTGAAACTCCAACAAATCATCAACGTCAAGTGCAGGTAAGAAATGTTGGCATGGATACAGATTAAAATGAAAAATTGCGAATGGAGTTCAAATAATACTGAAATATCATTGCAGATGCTAAAACAGCACGAAGAAGTTGACAGAATTCAAGAAGAAGAGATGGACGAAGTTGAACAGGCTTTAAGAGGCCATGAAGGTGCTTTAGAGTGTAAGATTCATGCTTGTCCGGATTTATTGCGGCGAGGTGAGTGATCATAATTTTTAATTTATGTAGCATTTTTCAATCAAAGTTTTATAAAACTTGTTCCTTTCAGAGCTTGTTGGCTTATTTCCGTCACGGAACATTGTTCAGGGTAACTTAACAGTCATCACACTCTGCCAAAAGACCAAGTCGGACATGAGTTGCTGGAGCGTTGAAGTGGAAGATGAACGGGAGACTCTAATCGAAAATGTACGACATCTGCGCTTATTTTTGCTCTTACGCTTGTTTTAGAAATTATGTATTCTAAAAGACGTTATCTTATTTACATTGTTGGTGTTTTCGACAGTTCATCAAATCAGCCAAGCAAGTATGCAAAGAACTTCAGAATAACTCTCACTGGGCCGACTTCGTTGAACCCGTCTCCGGCAAGCCTTACTTCAGCGCCCATACAAACTTCACCTTCTTTGAAACAGACGAGAACTATCGCCACTTGGGATTCCGTATTCAAGACTTGGGTTGCTGCAAAGTCATCACCCATCAGAAATGGGGCAGTCATGCTTTCGTGGGCTCAATATTTACTACAGCTCCTGTTGGTTCCGACTTCCTGAATGACCTCTTAGACAAGTTTAACAAAGAAGAATAAGAAGCAGTAGCTGAAAGTCAAAAAACACATAATCTCGATATTTCTTACTATATTGTAGGTTTAAGTTCGCAGTCGATCGATACCTCACATGTTATTTCACTGTACCTTGTGTCGGACAAAACGCCTAATCATTAGGTCATTGTATTTGATGTTTTATTGTCGGGGAATGGGATACGTAACATAAACCATGCTTCGACATGATGAAACAACGTAATTATATCTACAGTTTCACAGTTTCTAGTTCTTGACTGTTTTTCAGGAAATAGTAGGGCCATGTTCGCACCACCGGCATTCTGCGTTCATCTTTTGCAGCAGACTGGTAAGAACGCTGGCTCAGCAACAAACATTAGCTAAATAAAGAGCTCCCATCCAGCATTGAGTCAAAAGACCGTCCCAAGTCCATCATTTCGAGAAAGGCATGTTAAAAATGTTTATTAACTGCATCTATTTTCTGTATTGCTTCCAAAGTTACATCTTTTGTAACCAGTCTCTCAGTCCTATGAATGACAGGTTCATCATACCATCATGATCGAATCAAATCCTAATAATAATAAGTTGGTTATAACTTAATGGCACAGCATATTTGTAAAACGATAGCAAACAACCATGTAATAAATGAATTTGGCAAGCATGAGACATATTGTCTGTCAAATAATATATCTACGGGCATCACACAAAAATAAGGGCTCAACCGACTTGCAATATTGCTTGCAAGCTGCAACTACTGCAAATACTCACACAACTATCATTCCTGTTTGCAAGGTACATGTTGTGGTTTTTGATTGAACAGAAAAGTTTCAGGGCATTCAGAAAGCCAATTTGCAACTGCAAGAAAAGAAATCAATAGAACTTTAAACTAATTTGAGATGAACTAGTCCTACTACAGATTTTGAATCTGATACCACATAGATCAACATGATCCATTATGCCAAACGAAACCAATAATAAAATCTCTTGTAAAGCTAATCAACAAATCTAGAAACAAGGAAAACAATGTAAACAAAGCTTGTTACGGGTAAACAACAACGTTGAGAAGAGGAAAAGTAATACCTTTTCTAACTGACCTTAAGTCGGTTTAACAATAGCACGTATGTGACCATCCATTACTTTCTACTATCAGCTCCATATCTATTTATATATGTACATAAATACACTAACCTTTGTTCAGTACATTAGATGACGATGACACTCACTCCATAATCACACACTCTATAACTATGACTTACAAGTCAACTGAGAGCAACGCCATCAGCTTATATCGAGTATATTCATAGTTTGACAATTAGTGTGCAATTGGTAGCGCTGAGAGAAATAAAAACACGTGTTAGATACAGACGTTGAAGTATGTACACCAAAATTTGACGTTGGATTCGATAATTTCATCAAAGTTCCTTTAGTAGCGTCGATTTGGCTGTTTTGAGCTTATCGAGTCTTTTCTGGATATGAGTGTTCTGAGTTTCCATTTCTTCTAACCTTGATTGTGTTTCACGAAGCTGTAACAAATAATACATCATATTAGTTCGAACTTTTTTACCTTCATATGAACGAACGAACATGCATTAGACGATCATAAGCAATGAGGGTAAAACAGCTACATACAATAAAAAATACATTCATCACACTAGTAAATTACCAATTCATGCGCATGCAAGCATTCTCAGATACCATCTTCTACTTGCTTTAATCGTTCCAGCTGAAGAATCCAATCACCAATTTAGCAATACTACGATTTACAATTACTGAAGCTACCATCCCCAGAGCCCATAAACGCACGACATGTCGTTGAAACTCACCTCTCGCGTCAGTTTTCTATTCTTAACCTTGAGCTCGTCCTCTCTGGCTTCAGCTTCTTCAGCCGCTGTTCTAAATCTAGTCACTTGGTTGTCAAGCCTTGCAACCTATAAAAAATTGAAGGTTAATACCGATTGCTACATTCAGAAAATCATTCCTCTGATCAATCGTTACTTACATTTGCCTGCAAAGTTGCAATTTCCTGCTCGTACTTTTGAACCCGGAATTTGAAGTCTGAGACTATTTTACTCGCTTCGCCTGCAACAAGAAAAAGGGTTTATAGAAATATAATTTTGTTGAAGTCCCGCAATAACGTAATAAGAAACACTTACGACTATCTGTCACAGACTCATCGTCATCAGGCCCATTAATGTGATTTCCATGAGAATTATTATTCACATGAGATGAACCTTCTCCTTTGGAACTAGAACTCCGAGCTTCCTCTAGGTCTAGCTTTAGCCTTCTTATTTCATCTTGAAGTTCATTTTTCTCTTCTAGTACTTTCTTCAGTCTCACGTCTGAAAAACACACGACAACTATTAAAACCGCATTCACCTGGGAGGTAACAGTTTGAAATTTTCGGGCAACGCACCAAGTGATCCACTACCGAGCGTTGACAACACTTCGGCAGTTTGTTGAGTTACTAAGGTCCTTTTGATACGTATTTCCTTCTCCCCATTTCCGATATCGACTTCAACTTCATTTTCAACAACGACTAGACCATATTCCTGTAGACATTGAAAATGATTAGCAAAACATTCTTAATCATTATTGCCAATCTTCCGTTAATCACCTTTATCATTTCGCTCTTCTCCATTAGCTGAGACTTGTAATACTCTAACTCATCCTTAAGCTGTGTCGACAGTCGTTTCAGGTTCTCAAAATCCCTGCACTTTTCTTTATGTTCTCTTTGAATTTGAGCAAGGGCCTCTTCCAGGTCTTCTATTTTGTCCTTGAGAAGCTCGACATGGTACGTGAGCGCCGACTTTTCGTTGTCCAGCTGGGCGTTTTGGATCATGGCTTTTCGGAATTTGTCCTCCATTTCTTTGAGTTCATGCTGAGAGACCAAACAAAAGGGTAAACAATAAAACACGTCAAATTTTTAAGTTATAATCCATTCGAAATTCCCTCCTTACCCGCATATCTCTAAGGCTGACCAGCCCATCTTCAGAAGAATCTTCAGAACTCCGGCGACTCGAGTGGTAACTGGCACCAGAGCCTACGGAATGAGTCTGACCTCGATGACTTCCCAAAGCGACGCGGAACGCAGCCCGATTAACGACATCTGCTACAATACCATCAGATCACAAATTAAAATCATTGCCATTATTTCAATATTTTTATTCAACATTTCTTACAGTTCTCACCTGATCCATACATGTCGTACTGCCGATCTGCATTCTCTTCCGCTTCTTTCTGTTGTTTTTCCAACTCCCGCATTCGGATTTCTCGAGCTTCTGCCCTCGCTTGCCGCCTTGCAGCCAGTCTAGCTTCCGCCTGCAAAACGTAAACAAAGCAATGTTACTTTTTAATCAATTTGCAAACACTTATCCATATCACACAACATCCTTCGACACGGTTCCAACTTGTATTTATACCTCTGCCGATCCATTCAGCATTCCTTTCCACTGAAGCAGCATTAATAAAAATTACCAAATTATTTTTCAAATTCAATCATTTAGAGATTCAGCAATTTATGTCATCTTAAAGTTACTGGTTTTCATCGTCTCCGTCAACTGATCCAAAACTAACTTACCCATCAATCAAAATTCTCAAGAACACTTTGAATTTTTTTCACTGAATCTATGGCAGTACTAAAACTTTGTAAAACTTTTCAACATTCAAGCTACTATTTTTGCTCCAAAAATCAAATCTGGAGCCAACGTCACAGGAAGGTGCGATAAGAATCACCGCCAATCAAGCAAACAAACAACTCGATGCTTTTGTCCTACTGTAGACACAAAAGCCGTCACAAAGCTCTTAAAACCTAACGCCTACTTTTAAATTCAGTCTGTCAGTTCAAAATTGCTGTCAACGGAGTAGTCCTTACGGCGGTAGTCAAACCATCAACAACAACTTGTTCTTAAACCGCATTTATTACCTCACAGCAAAGGCATCCTCAACAAACGACGCAAACAAGAATACACACGGAAACCTTACAAGAACCAAATCACCAAATCCTCTTTCCTCCCGTCTTAAATTCCTATGGACTTTTGCTCCTTGATTGGAGCTGAACACCTGTTGTTACCTGAACTCTGCCGCTCGCATCAAGAAAGAGCTCATTCAAGAAGCCATAGAAAGCAATTGCTCCTCTTCTTCATCTTCTCACCGGCCCACCGATTCTTCTCATCTAATGATTCACAACATTTCAACCTTCTCCATTATGTATCGACAAACAGAACAAACTTATAGCCAGGCCACTTCTTGACGTGTTCAAATGGTTGACCCGATGAGTGATACACCAACCTGAACCAATATCTTCGCTACGATTAAAAACCAAAATGTCAGCCTACGTCCAGTCTTCAATGCCAAGCTAACCGATTTCCGCCGTTTCTTACTTCATCATCGTCTTCGTAGTCGTCTTCCTCATCGTTGAAATCAATGCACTTCTGAGCTTCTGTCGAAGTGACGGAAATCAGCTCCTCAGTCTTGTCCTCTTCGCTAAACGCCAATGTTTCTTCCCCATCAGAATTTCCAGCTTCCGAATCTTCAACTTGAGCCGATTCAGGACTAAGACCATCCGAAACTACGTCATCTTCTTCTAAGCAACTTCCATCTCCAGAAACGCCCATCAAAGCGACCACAGCAGCGACTTCGTTGTCAGCAACGTCCTCGGCAAGCAGAATCTTCTCCACCGCTTGTTCAACTTCATCAGCCGGCGAACTTGTCACAGGGCCAGTACTTTCTCCAAATCCAGAGTCACCGATTGGACTACTTGCGTTCTGGAAGCCCGTTTCAGCTTCATCGCCAACACCTTCTACAGCAGCCTTCAGCTCCTCCTCAGACGAAGCCTCTTCAGCAGATTTGAACGAATCTTCTTCCTCCTCTTCAACTTCTTCGCCACTGTCGACATCATCCTTCTGGCTCCAAACTTCGGCACGTTCTTCGCAATTCTGCTCACTAGATTCCTGTTGCTTTGCCGCCGCTTCCCGAATCAACCCGTCAACATCAATGACACTTCCTCCGCCTCCACTAGCACCTTTCCCAGCTGGAACCAATTGAACTTCGTCCACATTCGACCCGTCCTCTTCATCCCCATTGTAAAGGCCGCTACTGTCAACAAGTTGAGTCATCCCGTCGCCGGCACTCGAAGTAGTTGTTGAAGTCAGTACTTCTTCAGCTGTCATCGCCGAGCTAGTACTCGAGCTTGACAAAGTGTTGACACTCTCTTCAGTCCCACCTTTCGTTGTTAACGTCAATGTGAACTGCACAGTATTACTATTCCCATTTCCAACACCACTTGCCGCCCCAGGTACCGCTGATCCAACATACACCGGGTCCACGTCAGTCTCCAAAGTATCGACATTCGTTTCCATTTTGACTTCTACACTACAACTATATATTCACTATCGTTCGTTCCGTTCAAACAAAGCCCTTGGTCAACATATGACGTGACACCAGCCGTTGTTCAACTTGGCTCACTCCCTATCGGCTCCACGTGACCTCCAGATTTCCAACGCTATCTTCTCTTTGTATGCACTTCCAGATGATTCAACAACACAGTCAAACTTCCTTCTTTGGACGTTTGCAAACCAACACTAAATCCGTGTCTCTGATCAACTCTTCCCAGGAGCCACAACAAGGAGCGTTTTCGCAATTTGTCACAATGACAATCTCCCAGTCTCCCAGTCACATAAAAACTAATTAGCCCACCAAGACACTCTTTTCTTAACAGCTCCGAGCTCCACCACTTTCCAAGTCTCACAAACTACCAAGTTTCCCACACGTCATTTTTGAATCATAACAGTAACCATCAAACACCGCGCCTATCTTTACAACATTCGCAGATCACATCACCAACAAAATCCAGCTTAACTCATATGCAGTCGGTAAACTCTCGTTTCATCACACTTATCAAAATGTCAATCAAATCACGCACCACGAGCCAGTATTGCACACCAAGGCGAGGCCTTGCTTCAACTTCAACCTCTTTCTCAAAACTGACTTGAGTTTGCTTCAACTGCACTTGAAGTTTAGTCTGTTTCCTCTCCTTGGATTTGCATCCAACTCCCTTGAGAAAAAACCACAATTAACTCCATTTAGCACCTAATTTCCGTTTGTTCTCCTTTTTCTCACAAACCAACAATTTCATAACAGAATGCTAAAAGTAATTTAGCAACTTGCACTGTAAAACCCATAAGGCGAAACGGCAATAAAGATTTGCGCTTTCCAAGAGTTAAACTACCGAGAGCACTTACTACATAGCAGCGTTTGCAAACATTTAAATATATACGCATTGCTCTATTACGAGAACCTCGATTCCACAACAACAACAGAGCCCACCAAGTTCAGCTGTATCACAAACGACAGCGTTTATTGCCATTTACACAACACACTTCATCCAGATTGCTTTTCCTGCCAGTGTTTAGTTGTATCACAAGAGACATCAGCCACAGCGCATCAAAACTAGAGCAAGCGATATTTATTCGCACTAGCGAGGAAGCCATTCCAGTTCTCACTTGTCAAAAATCATAGGCTTGAGCTGATAAAACCGTAGACTGCAGCACAGTATAGCAATTAACCATTCAAGGCTCCACTGTTCACAAAATATTTACATCCTTCCTGTTCAGGAAACAGCAAACGCTGTTCGGAATAAACTCGAGGTTAATCAAGCTTTTGCATCATAATGCACCTCTAATTGATTAAACTTTTACAAAGCTCAAGCCAGAAACATTTGGAATCCTGCTAACCACCGACAGGTGAAACATCAACTGGGGAAACCTTATGAAACGGCAAGATAATAATAATGGGATTACTCGGCCTCTTGAACCGTACGTGTTTGCATTGGCGTTTATTATTTGCCCACTCTCAGTCAGTTATTCAGCCGGTAAAGAACTCCACCTTTACCTTGTGCCTTCTTCTACTCCTTTGAAGCCGCCGCATTCCGTTTCTCTCCCACCTGCCCTGCCTTACATGGCGAATATGCGAGCATATTTGCGAAATTACTGGAACCAACATTGAATTTGTCAGTTCCCACATATTTGCTCACTCACTCCAAAGACTTCCCATATTATTGCCTCAAATTCCAAGAGGACCAAAGCAATGACATCATGCGACAACAATACTCGTCGATGAAACTCGACCTTCCTGTGAAATCTCAAATGTCATCGGGCGTAGGAACATATGATTCTATCCTTGGGAATCCAAAATCAAGTTGCTGCATCAACTGGAGGATTCGCCAAAGTACATGCACATGTAATTGTATCCGCCACCGCCAGTTGAAGGCTATGACGTAACCACCTGTGAGACCTGAACAATAAGGAAGTTTCGCACTCGGATTACAGCTGACAGACTCAAGCTTTGTATGTAATTTAGTTCGCCAAATGTTTCTTCTCCACAAAGCCACACGCCATTTATTGTGTACATGAACAAAGTGTGAAACTGGGTTACAGTTTACATCTCAAAGTCTATTCGCAAAACCATGTACTGTATATATCCAGCTCCTTTTAATTTCAAATTAACATGGCCATCAAAGACCACTTTTAAGAGTGTGTGGATTGCGTGTTTATGAATGTGAAATCTTTTGATTTCAATCCATTTCCTCCTGGCTCATCTCTTGTCGTCTGTCTCGCCCTCGCCAAAAGCTGTACTTAAACGCCATTACTTGCATCTATTCCAAGAATTACTTAATCGTTAAATATAGCCAAGACAAACCACCAACTCCTCCAATGCTTCCCATACATAATTTGTCTTCTACTTTCGCCAGCATTGCTTATCAGCAGAAACTTGATTTAAAACCATGTCGTTCTGATCGCCGAATGTTTATATTCCGATACCCTGGAATTCGCAAAGTTATTCGCCTCGCGCTTCCCAAGTCTTGCAGAGAATTCTCATTTTTCCATGCTTTTGAGCTCTAAACTTGTACCGCAAAAACTGCAACGAGATCAGCAAACCAGACGCAGACGCTGCACATGAGCCGTGCACTTGATTACCGTTTGCAATCTTGCGAATAATGAGTGACTGATGGCCTAGGCCGCGCATGACATTAATTACACTTTTTCAAACTCTTATAATTAGCTCCTTGCATTCTTAATTCTCGTTTGCAGCCGCTGCCAGCGCTACTACCAACCAGAATCTGTTCACGACAGCCAGACACTCCTGCCGCCAAATTACTGCACTTATATTGCCAGACTTTTTCTTGCAACTGCATCGCATGCTCATTAGCTAACACGTTAATTTACTTGAAGAAATTTAACTTTGAGACAGCCTCGTTTCAAACGAGCTGGGCTGGTCTCTTGGCCTGCTTCTTTCTCCACAAGTTGTATTCTGCACGTTCTTCCGTTTTCCACCACTTACAAAATTATGTCTAAGAAAACTGAACTTTACCTCAACAAAGTCTTCGGGGACTTCAAACAAACAATCAAGTTCCACGCTGGAAAATAAAAATTTAGTTTTCACTTGCAATTTGGCAGTCTTAAAAAGTCACCAACTAACACAAAAAATCAACTGTCCTCTCCATTCACAATCCCACTTGACATAATGGAATTCGATCTTGTCCAGATCCAATTCCGCTTCACTTGCTCTCGATAATCAAACTTACATCAAACGCACATTATCGAATATCTACAATTGTTCCAATCAAAAGATATCAACGCTGATACACACCACAATCTGCCTCCGATCACCAAATCCGACTGATCAAGTTGCCTTAGAAATTCGCCTAACACCAAATCAGGATCATATTTCATTCTTGCCGTTTTGCAAGACAATATTCCCACATTGAGTAAAACATTTAACTTACACACGTTGAATTACCCTCCAAAATTCAGCCTCAAAGCCATCACTGCCACGATTCCAACTAAAATCCTTCCGCGATTTCCCACCGGTCTTAAAAATCCGCCAACTTCGTCCGTCGCCGTCTACTCTTCTTCGTTTCAAGTCGCAGTCTCTCATCTCATCCTTCAACCAGTTCCTTGATTGTTAAAAAATCGCATGCAATCACATCAGGAGCTTCAGACTTTTTCCGACTCACGCAACTTTCATCGTAAATACATCAACTTCTCATTTCTCATCATCAGCCAAAGATGACAATGAACCACCACCAAAATCCCTTGCAATTTAAATCCCCACATGTGAACCAAAATCTTTGCCGTCTCGTCTCACCTGATCCGTAACAAACCATGTGTCTCCGAGTAGTTGTTTATAACATCCGTCCGTCCACACGCCTGCATCATAATAATCAACCACACTTGACAACACATGCATTTCAAACTCCAGCGTTTCTGTTCTTCAGACGACCAACAACCACAAAAGCTTCTCAAAATTCTGGCCGATGGCTACAGTCGCTTTTACCAAAAAGTACCAGAAATATCATCAAAACCTGCAACGCCCAGACATTGTCCGTCAGTCATAAAATCCAAGGCGTATGAACGCATAATCTCCTCAAGTATCAACTTTTCCCACCTGTTCCTTGCATGGCTTCCACACAAAAAGTGTCAACGAACACGTTCAACGTGGTATCAATCGCCGCAAGATAACAAAAACATCAGCCGCTTCAGCTTCCCATTTTCAACAAACACACTCAAGTAAAAACAAGCTCAACGCCCATGAAAACAGGATTACCTATACAAATTGCACCGAGCAACTTTTGTTTGAAAGCGTTCAATGGAAACAAAACTTTCCGATTTTTCCACTGTGAATTCAATCAGAACTTCATTCCACTAGCCGACATTACGCTGAATCCAAATTCCGTTAATCATTTCTTCATTTCGCGTGTTTCCGTAGTTTACATGCATGTAATTGAAGCCAAATTATCAATTAGATCGGCGACGCGACCTGTTTTTTCGTCAAAGAGCATACAAATTTCGGACGTGATTCGAATTTTTAAACCCTTCTTCCGAGTGAGCAAATTCAATTTTCGAATACATTCATACGACAGCTCTGACGCACCCTGACTTCGGGGCTATCCCACAAGCTGAGCTGCCTAAAACCGCTTAGCAGGACGCTTTCATTCACTCGATTTTGTACTTCCACACCTCCTGAACAATACCACATTTGTCAAAGTGTCGAAACCGAGCCTTTCAATTCTAGTGCACAACAACCATAGGAACTTACTCTTGCCAGCGTGGCCTCATCGTCCGAATCCAGCTCATATTCGTATGTTGGAAACCCGCCGTTGGTCAGCTTGGACCCTTTGGTTCGTCTTCGCACTTTCTCGGCACCATTAACAAAGTTCAAATTGCTGAACTGCAGATAATTTTCGTTCTCGCCATGTAACTTGCCCACAACCCCATCATTCTCTTCATCCCTTGGCTTCTTCTTGGTCAGCAAAAAACTCGCCGACCCAATCACGTTGTAACTGGACCCACCGAGACTCTCAACACTTCCAAAATTAGCGTACGACGAAATCGCTATACTCGAACTGCTTTTCCCCAATGGAAAATAGCTCTTGAAGCTCTTGAAACTGTCAAATCCACTATTTTTGTAACTTTCGTATCCTCTCAAGTTATCGTTGACTTCGGAGACGCATCTGGCCAAGTCTCTGGACTTGACAACTTCGCCGTTAGTGTTGGCATTTTGGTTTTTAGCAACAACTGGACTGTTCTCTTCAGGATCCCAGTTGTACGACGACACATTCCTCGCCAGCTCCGTCACCGGCGTGAACACACTTGACCTTCGTTCATCTCGCCCATAATGGTCTTCTTCTGACTCATCCACATTGATCTCTGGAATATTCACCATCGAAGCGCTGCTCATAATTCCACTGCTACTTCGGTACCCACCCGACGACCAGACCGAAGAACCGCTCAGCGAACCACCCGGACTTCCCTTACTCGCTGCCATCTTCCCCGGTTCCACGCTTGCACTTCGAAGAAGTCCAACTCGCCCATACTTCATCAAACTGTTGCTAACCATAGGCTCAGGCTCCTGCTGAAGCCGCTTCGGCTTTTCCACAGCCAGCAAACTGGCTTCCGGATCGACACTACTGCATCTGATCCTCGCCCCGCCACTATAAGTGCGCTGGTACTGGTACACAGGCCTCTTGGTTCCACCACCCTCATTGCCCTTTGACCTGTCATCTTGTTCATTCTCCCCCGCATCCCGCACATCAGCATAGCTTGATGTTCTGCTGACACCAGCTGCATTCAAAAGCCCAGAGAATGAAGTCAGTCTCACTGCCGAAGTCAGCAGAGACGACGTCTGAGGTTTCAGAAGACTGCTGTATGACGAATAGTCTCTGGTCGCAGACTTGCCACGTTCGGTTCCATAATCACTGTACGAGACTTCACTGTTTGAACTGTTATACCCTGACGAAGAAGATTGGAACCCTTTTTTGGTCGATGTCGAATTCTGAGGGGCCACACTCGCACTTCGTCCTGATGCAAAGCCTGAAGAACTGAGGCAACCGAGCGAAGGTATGTCGGTATTCGAAGAAGACGATATCAACGACGACGACGTTCCAGACCGACTCAAACCGTACGAAAATCCAACAGGTGGATAACAATTCGTCAAGCTTGAAACAGACCTCGGCGATTCGGCACTCGAACTCGCTGAATAGTCCTGATAATTTGTGTCCGTCGAAGTACGTCTGTACGGGTATTTTTGCCGTAGGCGGAGCCGGTCAGTGCGGTAGTTTTTAACGTAGAAGGATGAATCGCCCATTGTGGTGCAGCGAAGATTTCAAAACTGCATTTCACAATCCAAGTTCAAATGAACCTCGGCAGCCGATTCTTTTGACACCTGCTTCCTTCATCGCAGCTTCCCAAATATTTACTTCCACTGTCCACCGAATCAGGTCAGCAACACGATCGAACCGATTCACACACGTAAACCAAGTTTCAGCTACTCTCTTCGACTCTTCGATCCAAATACCAGGACTCGCTGCAAGCCAGTTTTAAACTTCGGCTGGATTAGCCGCAGTTTGGCTCTTAAAACTCCAAGTTAACAACCCGGGAGTTTGCATCTTCCGTTCCTTCATCATATGTGCATGTACTCATTCATCCGCTATTTTCGCCATTGCACAACACCGAAACTCCACACTTGGGAGCTGCATCCTACGTATTACCCGGTAAGCCGACCGAATGCACCGCCAAATGACACAACTCCGGCTCCCTCCCTAACAAGCAAAAAGCTCATCTGCAACAACAACTGCTGATTCTTTTACTATATCGCTGACTCAAGTAGACGAAATCTTGAATCACTATTTTAATGGCAAAAGATTCACAATCTTTCCGTCTCCACACTCGCTGAATCTACTACAAGCCTCAAGCCAAAACGCCATTTTTTGCTCCATGGACCAGAAATAAACTAGCCGTAAAAACCCATTTGTAAAAACATGACAGCCTTCTTGATGCCATCAGCTTTTTAGCGTCTATCTCTGCCATCTTCTTTTAGACGCTATTAATACTGAAAAAAGCTGGAACTCAAGATTCCTACCCATTTGGGCTCAAAACAACTGAAACTGAATCCAAAGTAAACATTCTGCGGTTCATCCGGTGGATCGCCACATTTTTGGAACTTGATTCTCTCCATAAGGATATCTTCGACTCAATATTCCATTCTCAAAGTCAGGGCTCTTCGTCATTGATCATTACCCAATCCAAAGGGATTCGAGATGAAACCATTGGATTTCCCATTGGCAAAACATTAAATTATTGCCAAAAACACATAATGCTAACAGCTTAAACCGTGCTCAATTTGTCTGCTTCCTGCCTCCGCCATCTCTACATCCTCAAGCATTTCAAACCGAGTTTGCGAATTTTTTGAACGCTCTTTGCCACTAGATGTCGCTGACAGTTTCTTCAGCGTTTCAAGTTTCAACTGCTTGTTTGAAAGCTCATCGTTTGCCATTTAAACCTCCTCTTCTTTCTCATGAATGAAACAGTTGAATCAGCTTGACGTTGTGCTCTCCTGAGCGAACCGTATATTCGCCAATTGGCACTCGACAACAGACTATCAATGGCAAATCTTTTCGGTTTGTCTATTCGCAACAATGCCTCCTCTTACAATCAGCAACACAGCTTCCCGAATCCTTCATTGTTACTTCAATCTTGCCTTGTTCAAAAGCCTTCTTTTGAAAGTAAATCTTCTTGTATTCAGCTTCAGCTCCAACTTGTCTTATATCCGCACGTACAGACGTCCATCAATTTATTGTCATCACACCGCATGTTTTTAATAATTGAACGACTTGATTCCTTGCCCCGTGGCTTCTAAAACTGCTTTGACTGAAAAAGCCAGTTTCATTCAAGGAACCAGCCTCGGGACTTTCTCAATGGCTTCATAGCCATTGCTTCACCTGAGTGAGTCGAGTCCCTCTCACGGAAATGACAAGAAAATTGCATACAAATTCGCCTTTTGATAACCTGATCTCGACTCATTCATCCTACAGCAAGGAACAGACAATACAAAACCCGACTAGACATCTTCAATTAGCATACAAATCATTGTTACCTGAAACAACTTATCCTTAAACTCACAGTCAGTCAGAAGCTGCTTCCAAGCCTGCTAAATTCTTAACAAGTTGAAACCGACTGTCCAAAAATGACAGAGATTAAGCCGTCTGACTTCCAGGCGAAGCTGAATCTTTTGTTGGATTTGATTCGAATTAGGACTGAATTAGTCAGCGTGTCAAGATTTTTGAAGTTGACTCCGAGAGTCCAATTTGGATTAAGCCTCCTTACTGCCACCACCTTCAGAATACATTACCTTCAGCATTCAAGCAAGCTTCTCCGCCAAAACAAAATCGCACAAGTTCAGAATTTCAGTTCAGACTCTCAAACTTTAAAGACTCTCAACCCAACGTTTAAGCCATGCAGTTTACAGGACAGGTTGGCAACAAAATAAGCTCGCGAAACATTGGGCGCGATCGGCTTTTTCTGTTGGGTGGTGTCGATATTCCATAAATCATGATCTCCTTTTTCGCCAATTTCATTATACTAACCGCCCGTCATGTTATAGCAGGCAGATCAGATGACAAGACCTAAGCTCAGGTTCAAGCCGAGCTGACTTTTGCATAAAAAACTTTTTACCTGCGAACTAAGCGGCTCAACGACGCTCTTGCGAATTTGCCATATTTCAGTATATCCATCGTCAGCAGCAGCAGCAGGTTCGGGTAATAACAACAACTTTTTTGGCAATAAGTCATCATTCGATGCTTGTTCCTGTCTCACACCTTGTAAAACCAAATTGAGTGAACTGTAAGCAACCGAAAGACATACACAGCGGCTATAATCCCCCAAGCCTAGCAACTAATGGCGCTTTTTCTCATCCCAAATTTTGGCCTTTTTCAGTCTGATTAATACATCATTACAACCGGAAACTCTTTCGTTTACATTGTTTACAACACATTTTAGTCTCATGTGGTTCATACGGTCTCAAAATCCGAAGTTCAAGCTCACCACAAGCCTTTACAAAACGCCACTCACTCAACAGTTACATCATCGGCCAAAAATGCAAGCCTTTTTAAGTAAATATTCATTTCATCCTCATCCTTCGGTCGTCGTGACCGCAGGTCATTTGAAACCAGGTGGCGCTGGCTGACACTGACATCGTCAACAAGTCTGCTTTGCTAGCGGCCAAACTCCCCACCAACTTCAAGTACTGACTGAAATACAATTTGAAGTTTTTGGAATTTTGCCTAGTTTCTAGGCACTAGATCATTTATACCAGACGGCCACCAGACTACACCTACTTCATTTCCAGCATAAACAGTATCGCACAACCCCAGATGTCTGCCACGTTATCTTTATATATATCTTATACAACTTTTGCCGAACTTTCCCCCTACAGAATATGCATTACTAGAAACTGGTCTGCTCTACAGTTTTATCCGGG
>JAQGBJ010002187.1:0-17774 GCA_034698345.1 Sphaeridia pumilis
TCTGCTGATTGAATTTGCCCAGGTGTTTTTTCATGAATGAAGGGAGAAATTGAAAAGCAATTTGGAATTGTACGATTGTATCCAAGCAATAAGCGAGCGACGACAACATCATCATCTTGATTTTCACCATGTTATCCAACGGGATCCACACAACTGGAATGGAGACATGTTCATATGGACAATTTTATCCAGGCTCACAATCAGTAAAATGCATCTTGTTCTCTGATTTTGTGTACCCTTTTGAATGGGCTTAATGGAGGTGTGGTGGTAGTATGTTGTCATATATTGTTACTTAACGTTAAGAGGACTCAAGAGTCCTGCTTTTGTATTATTATTGTTGCTTCAGAGCTTGTAATCCTATCCCTTTATTCGTGTCATTCATTTAGGCAATTTACACTTGATTAACAAGGGATCCGTGTTATCCAGAGTTGCTAAACGACATGTCTTTATAAGTGTTCCCTTTTAAGCTCAGTTATGTAGTTTAGTTCTTCTGATTCAACCGCTGTTTATGTGTATACTGTTCTGACAAGACCACTTGAAAATGCTTTTACTTTGTGAAGGTAAGTTGCGGCAAATTATGAACGGAGATGAGATTCATTCACAAACTGCAAAACTCTCCAGCAATATTTAACAGCAGCTGCAGTGTGAATCAAAGTGACAATAGGATGACACAGTGGCTCAATTAGAAATTATCCAGAAAAATTGAATGAAACTTGTAGAATTTACGTGGGAGGTACGATGATTATTATGCTCGTCCAAATTACAAAAGGAGGTTCCAGAACTGACACTTGAAGTGTGATACAAGGCGGAGGCGGATTTAATGCTCCACTTGGTTCAGTTGCTCCTGTTCCAAAAAATTGCATGGATGAACACAGTCTTGAAAAATTTAAAAGAACTTTTGAGACGCAATGGATGACAAAGATGACACCTTTGGTGTTGTAATCCTCAAATGTTCCCACACTTTCATGTCTTTTCAACAAGACCTATATGACCTGGGCCTTATGGTGGCAGATGGCGAAAAACCTCGAAAATTTCTGAATATTGTGGAGATCTCATAGCTGTTCGAAACTGTCTCACATAAAAAAATTCACTCTCTTTGTGAATATTCTGTATTGGGGACCACCCATCAAAAACAGTTTCTTTGGTCCGAATAGCCTTTGATTATTGGTCAAAAATATAAAAACAGTTTGCTTGCAGAAGGAAAAATGTCCAAGCCAATCATACCTGAAGTCCAACTTCAATTATTAGCTGGTCACAAAGAAAAAAACAAATTTGGGAAATGGAAAAGTTTTGTATTGATAGTCGACTACAACCGGACATCAAAAATTGTAGAGAAAAAGTATAGACCTCCTGCGGAGCCTTTTATGGTGTGTGACAAATGCATATATTTTAAATTTGATGATTGAATAACTTGAGCCTTCGTGTGAAAGGCTATTTTGCTCCAGATAGAATCCAATAGCCTTCCCGCAGCTGAAAACTCAAACAATATTTTTCACCAGTTCAGTTGAATTCTTTCTCAAAAATATAAATATAGCTCAAGTTAGCTTTGATACACACAAATCTAAAAATTTGATATCGCTATATTTATGTCGCCCTATAGAATCTGAGTTATCTGACTGAACCCATTGTCGCCAAGACTTGACTCATCAATAGCTAATGAATGCAGAGGAGGACAAAAGTTAACAACTGATGTATAAAGTCATTACAGGCTCCTACAACAGATGAACAAGTTGTGAAAACACAAAGGATCTTGGAAATGACAATGACAAAAGATTCGCTTTATTTGTCGCTGATTGAATATGGAGATGACAGGTAGGGAGATTAACTCTTTCCATTATCAACTCCTTCTCTTCTTTCCTTTACTCCTTTACACACTTTTGATGATGATCCCATCAATATTGTCGAGACGAGACATTTAATTTCTAAAACACATTTAACTCACAGAATCAGCCCTTTATAATCTGTCGGGGCAATCACAAATTATTAATCAGGAAGAAGGTAATTAAAATTTCGAAGCCTATATCACTGCTCAAGGCTTGAAATTTTCATAAATTAAAGAGCTTCCGGTCAGAACCGATCCTATACTTTCAGTCTGAACATTGACAATTTTTAAGGTTCTACTACCTATTTTATTCCAGGACGCGCGCCAATCTTCTTGTTCCAGAACTAAATTCTCAGTACAAACAAGATACAACAAGAAATCCACCTCAGACAAAAACAAAACAAAGCCTGTACTCCGACAAGTAAATGAGCAATGCAATTACTTTTAAAGGATATTCTTTTGTTTGTGTCTCGCAAGAAAACAAAGAATTTAGGGACGTTAATGAGCAAGAAGGTGTGACATGCCCACATTGAAAATGTCGAGATAATCCGGCCAAATTCCCATAAGGTAACTAAATGAGATTGTCACCTTCCGAATTACATACTTTTCCCTCGAGCAAAAGTCTTAATTCCTTCCATAAGGTTTCCGTAAGGTTCTGAAGGAAAGTCTGGCCTGAGGAGACAGAGGATTTGTCCACACTTTGGAATGCTCCAGCTTTTAGTGCTTCCCTGCTAAAAGCCTGGAAAGCTTTTTGTTTCCATCCAGTAATCTGATGAACGTAATTGCTTAATGAGGGATGAGACAGGTGAGATGAGGAGCCTGAGTCAGTTGCTTCCACAGAGTACACACAACATTTTTGCTAGGTCAAGAAAAGAGTATACTTTTGGTGGTTCATCATCAATCCACAATTATTATGGCGTCAGGTCCGATTGGATTAAGGAAATGTCATGGACAAAGGTCTAGACTCGGTCAAAAGCTAGTCGACAAATTTGCCATCATCTCTCGACTGGAGCTCGAGCTTCGAGCTCCTCTCCAGTAACTTCATTGAAAAACATATCATCACCAGAAGCCTCAACCTTACGCGATATAATAGAACGTCATCAAAATTGACAACAATACCCGCATAAACCTTGTATACAAAATCCACAACAACATCCACAGCATCATCCACAAGGGAAATCCCCGCTAGCCAATGGTGGTTGCTAATGACGTTGATTGTACTGGAGAGTCCAGCCTCCTGCCTTCGGGATTGGGTATATCTGTTGCCATGCTTTCTTACGGGAGACGTCCACGGATATGGCTCTTTCCTATATATATTTTCCAGTATCTTCTCCAGTCGTTCCAGCAGGGGGCTGCGGGCCCACTTTTTCCCTTCAGGGGTCCCCCACCAAAACGACCATGATTTCAATAACGAGCTAACAGCCTCCACTAATTATCATCAGGCATATTGTATCCCTATATATGTTTCTCCAGTTCTTCTCCAGAAGACCATCTATACATATGAGACTTTTACGAACCCCAGATTCAGGAAACCCTTATATATATATACATATATAATTCACATGCTATTTGATGAGGCTGATTACTACTACCTACTGCTGGAAAAAATATCATGATAATACCTGTCTCCATCCTCATCTCTCATGTCAGTTGAATTTGTCATCAAGGCGGAAGAAGATCCATTTGTTGAGTGTGTGTGTTTGTGCACTCTTTGAACACTATATATATTACGCGTTGTGCTACTTTCTGAAATTAATTTCAATATTGACCTAGGCAAACAAAAACAACCAGAAATAAATCAGCAAAAATTCGCAATTTCCCCATCATCATCACCACTTTTTTGTGTCCATACACAAACATTGATTGCGGAAATTGAACATAAACGTTATGCTGAGAGTACCTCAAGTCTTTGTGTCTTTTTTGTGTACGTGAACGTTCCAAAGAACTGAGCAAACACAAGATAACAAAATTCAACGAGATTCCCCTGTCCACTGTTCTCGTGGAAGCCGGCAAATTTATAAGTGTGTGTGATTAAGCGATATCAAAAAAATATTATATAAGCGCCCCGACGAAGGCCTACTATGCCATATCTCTCTGCTGAACGACAAAAAAGATAAGGCTCTTCTGCAACTGTCAATCGCCAAAAGCCATACCTCCGAATGCAATTTAATTGATCAGTTAATCGTAATTGACGCTTTGAGAATTAATAACATGGTAAAAAAGCTCTTCTTATCATCTCCACCTCTGTATACGCTGTAATAGCTGCTGACTAACTCGATTATATAGGGCAATTAGCTCTACTTCTTCATCACTTCATGTGATCTAATTTCAATTTAATTTCAGTCAGTCTCACAGTATTTGTACAAATTGAACACACACCTGATCTAATTTTTAGTCATTATAGATTCTTTACACTATTGTGAATCCAAGTGCTGCAGTTGCAGCACAAAAGTTGGCACTCTGAGAGCTCTCGAAGCTGTAACACGATTTACGTACAGAGGGGATTAGATCAATAGGCAATAGAATTTTGAGAGCCTCGTATCATCTAACGGTAAAACTATTGTTAAGCTCCATCGAATGTAAAGTTTGCTAATTTATATTCTCTTCTACAATTAATCCTCCGCCAAGCTGACACGGAGAGCAAATACAGGAAGTTTACACTGTTATGAATCACGTAGTAAGTAGTAGACTTTGACTCTAGTAAGTTGCATTGATATAGACGCGATTCATGCGATTAATCAAGTGTGTTAGGAAGGACCGAAATCTTCTTATCAGTCTGTGTGTCTACTAACTTTAGTAGCATCAGTAAATTTTACTGTAATTGACCGACTTATTGAGAGTACAGTAAGTTATATAGAGATTATTATATACAGATTGTATTAAATCTAGTGGAGCTAGTATAGAACTGCTAGAAGAACGTTATTAGCAAAAGTCTTATCAGCTGGAGGTGGAGCAAAACTGTATCTTTGTTAGTAGTTCAAGTTCCTGGTGGAGATCAGGTTCAGTTGGTTTGTGGAGGTGGATCGATCAACAAAGCGACCAAAGTTATAACCGAAGGACAATTTCAAATCTGCAACTTCAAACAATGCTTCGAAACGGCGGACCGCCCGGAGCCTCTTTGCTGGCGACGTTGCCAGCGCATCTGGTCACTGGAGCGGGAACAGATCGAACTACATCCGTTATCAAGACCAAGGGATCCAGTAGCGTTTACTCGAGTATCGAAAAGCTGCTGTCCAAGGACACTTCCATCTTCCACAATAAGCAAGGTCAGTTCACAACATTTTGGCTATCTTATCACACCCGCTAGTTTAAGTTCAAAACCATAACAAGTCATCGTAGCTTCTAGTAACGTTAGAAGCCTTCCGTTAGATCGTTAGAAGCTTGTATATCACGTCCAATCAGCAATTTTCTCTTTAATGGGCAATTAAGTCTTCTTGAAGCTCATTGAGAAGCAGAAGACGTGTTGAGATTCAGATTTTTGGTCACGTATACACTACCTGAGTGAGTACAAGATTGCGTAATGTTTTTCATGAATGAGAAGAGCTAACGTTATGTCAGAAAGTTGAAAAAGTTGCATGTCAACATATCCTTAGAGCTCAAGCTAATAGATATGGCAAAAATGGCATAGACACGAAGCTAATTTCCAAGTTGTAGACAGACCCTACAATTAGGCTGAGGGATTGATGGAGTGGCGTAAGGGACGTCACGTGCCTTGATGCGTGTTGTTTGTGCGGGTTTTATATGGGAATGGATATTATAAGCGTTAAGTATCCCAAGAACTGGATTTTGTATGCAATTTCGGCAGTGGTAGTGGTAGTAGTACTTAGTTCCAACGGGGAAAATTAAAATGAGTAAGTATATACGTGGTGTTGAAAGCAATTTGATTCACTTACTAGGGGCCCGGTTCCCTTTTGATTCGAGGATCCTGAATTCACTCGAGGAGTAAAAGTCCATTATGTTATGTAATACATGGCGGAAGACATGAAATCCGTAGCTCCGAGGGTGGCATTCATCCATTTTGATCCCTCTTTGTCATTTCGAGAGGGGCATTTGTCAAATAGGGTTTACAAGCATGGATCCATGTTAATACCACCGCGTGTACTTTTTATATTTTTTAACAGTGTGTTTTTCAATGAGCCCGATTCGGGTTTTAAATTACCTTTTCATTTGAGAGGGATTGGGGATAGAGATGGCTTTATTAGCTGAAAGCAAGCAAAGTGTGTTTCAAACCGAGATTGGTAATACCCTAACAAGGGTAATTATACCTATATATCATGTCAGTCCTTTGATGGAGAAGCTTTATATTAGCTTGAATTGTCAGCCTGGACCGAAAATACCTGTCTTTTAAACGGTTCTTGTTTAACGCCTTCCCCTATCGCTTCTTCACACCAGGCTGAACACTAAATGAAATTTAAATTTTACCGTGAATTTTGCCCTCGGGCTTATTTTAGTTTTTATGTAACCACGCAAATACAGTTTCACAGTGAATTTTAAACGACTCATTTTGCAAGTAATCAGTAAATACAAAATAGTATTGGGGGCACACAAAATTGAATCCAAGTTATATTTATACTGGGATGTCTGGGTTGCTTGTAAAAATTCAGGCTTACATTAGCATTACAATTTTGCTATTTATGAGGCTACAAATATTTATACCGAAATTTTTCTGCAAGGGCCAGTTGCAAGACAGGTAAATTAGTGGCATGCTTTTGGGCGCCATAATTAGTTTGATTGAGATCATTTGATCGAATTCATAATCACCCTTTATTGTTTCAATTGTT
Organism: Sphaeridia pumilis; assembly: GCA_034698345.1. Lineage (NCBI taxonomy): Eukaryota > Metazoa > Arthropoda > Collembola > Symphypleona > Sminthurididae > Sphaeridia > Sphaeridia pumilis. The sequence continues at coordinate 6,604 of JAQGBJ010002187.1, forward strand.
TCGGGCCTTGGAAATCAATTAGAGGTTCTCATTGTTATTAGGAATGAGGCTTGTAAATTGAATTCAACTTGCATACATCAGTTGTATATATTTCTCTCACGTTATAAAGCTCTTCTTGCTTCTTGTGAGCTAAAGTTGGGCACACGAACAAGGTAAAGCTTATGGGTAAACATGGAGCGACTATTGGACAGCTCAAGCCTTGACGGTTGAGGACGGGTTGATCCGATACTGCATAATATACTCGCCGGGCCACGTGTCCGATCCATTCACACAGGTCTAATTAAAGCGTGGACTTTGAAGGGGAGCCTGATATTATGATGCCCGGGAAGCGGAAGTGATACTGTTTTCTTGCTATTGAATATTTCTGTCTGTGAGTCCGTCATCATGTCACGAGAGTGCCTTAAAGGCGCCTTTGGGCAAAGGCTCATTTGTTGAAGTGACGCCGTACATATATACTTGTACTGAGAGGGGATTTTTGCTCAAGTTGGCGGACATTTTTATTATTGACTCATGACATGAACAAGTTTGTATATATTTTCCGGACCTTGGGTATTAAATATACGGGGGAAATGTTCCGAATTCAGGGGATGAGCAGCAAAACATGAATACACTTGTAAATCTGCTGGAGCATAAGTTGGCTGTCAGGTTTTTTCATCCGTGACTGAAATTATACGCAGTCAATTATTTCCCGATATGTAGGCAAAGCTCTGAATTGATGTGGGGGAAATGATGATGATCCCGTTGACCAAAATTCACATGTATAAATGAAGGGAAGGCCGTTTAAATGAAGCGTAAATGAGCCGTGTCCAGCTGATGGGTTGTTGAAAACTTGAAGTTAAATTGACCGTCAAAGTCGATGAGATGCAGTCATTTTGTACAAGAGTTTAGAGGGGAGAATCAGATTGCAATTTATTTAATTAAGTGTATTTTAAGATATATAGCTTGATTCATCAGAAGGACGCAAAATTCTGCAGAATTTGCAGAATTTATGTATAATTATCATAGTAGCTTAAATTAATGATGATAATTTATCGTTATTCCAGGTAAATCAGCAATGTGCCCAGAACAGCTTGTGATGCCGTCACCGAAATCAGCTCCTCAAGTGTCTCCAATGAAGGTGAGATAATTTCTGTCTCAAGTGCTAATTAATTAACAAGTAATTTCAATTACGTTGCAGCCGCTGCAGCTGCATAAAACTGAGCGGGACGAGTTTATCATATTTATTAATCGCATCCGCTGGGTTATGAATTTCGAAATTCCTGTGAATTGTTGATATTTCTAGCATCTAGCCATCAATCATGTAGTTTAATTTTTTAATGTCAATTATCAAGAATTATATGTTTCAGGACATGCAAAAGGAAAACAGTGCCAGAATTAACCATCAAGACGACGACGATGACGACGACGAAAGATCCAATGAATCCAGTAGCTCTTCGGACCACAAACGCCTGAGGCTTGTTATAGACGACGAGCAGCAAAGTCACCATCAAAATAGCCGAAATATGGACCATGACCGAAGACGCCACAGCAGTGAAGAAGAAAATGGCGGTTCTGAAGAAGAAATGAACGGTGGAGGAACCAAGCCACGGAAACTTCGTCGAAGTCGCACCACTTTTACCACCTACCAACTTCATCAACTGGAACGCGCCTTTGAAAAGACACAGTATCCTGATGTGTTCACCAGGGAAGATTTGGCCATGAGATTGGATTTAAGCGAAGCTAGAGTTCAGGTAATATATCATTTTTCCCACTTAGATAAAAATCACTGGAAGCTACAGAAATCTTCTATAAAATCTTTCGTCTCTTTGATGACAAAATAAGAATGCAACACCGACTGGCAATTATTGCCTTGAATCTTTTGTATCTGATTGATACATTTTTACATTATTCATAGCTCTGAAAAACGGAAGCCTTTGAAACATATTTCATCAAGCAATTTTCAAAGTCTAGAGTAGATGTCCATATATAGAATTGACAGACACAAGTTTCCTCATTTTTCCAATAAGAATCACTTTATGACTCATCTCAGCTGGAAATTACCAATAAGAAAATCACTTTGAATTTCTCTTCGTTTCCGCCCTTTATTAGTTTTTGTCATTTTTATTGCCAATATTATGTATTAGGTCCGATACAAAATTCAAAAATCTTTTGATGATAATGACAAAACTGTGTCCTACTTAAAGCTAATGGCGCCAATTATACGTTATAAAGACGTAAATAGAAAAGTATGCGGCAATTAACAATTAGTGAAATTACCCCTTTCATTTCCGTCATTGTCGTCGTCTTCTCCGGTTTTTCTGTAAGAGGAAATTAGCCCTTTTCAAAAGAGGCAAGATTTAATTGTGTGTCTATATATCTGCAGTTCACAATATATAAGGGCAATAAGGGGTACAGATATATAACTACACATAGTGGAGTACAGCTGAAATGAGGTAAATTATCCATGAAATTTAAAAGTGGCCAAATGGCAAAACCCTTTTGGTTCTCGTCATAAGATTCCATTTCCGCTACGAATTAGCCCGTTTACAACACAATGGGCAAATTGCAAAAGTAGTGAAAGAAGCTTCCCAGTTCCAACCTTCCCGAAGTTAAAACTCAAATAAGAAAGTACACAACAAAGCTTTTTAAGTAGTTGTAGTTATATAATATACTTGCTAATGTGAGAGACACTCAAAGATAATGCATTTGCCTTTTGAGAGTCTGAATTTCATTGGCAACAAGTCGAGTAGATATACTTGTGCACATGTTCTCAAGTCTCAAGGGGGCCTCCAAAGTAGCTGGTTTCCGCCCTCAGCCATTATATTCAATGCTAGTCAAGCTGTATTGTATAATGAAATTGCTGAACTAAACAGTTTTCAGTTAAAGGGTTGTTCACAAATGTGTTGAAAAAGGCCCAGAACCTCAAATATATAGGACAATTGTACGCAATCAAAAGAGTCACAATTATGTTGAAAACACTCGATGGTAGTTAATATAAATTTAATGGTTTTTGCTAATGGATTTATTGATATTATTGTGATTTGCAGGTCTGGTTCCAAAACCGCCGAGCCAAATGGCGCAAGAGAGAAAAGGGTATGGGAGGACTGTTGGAAGGGAATAATAATTCCTGTGGATCATCGCCATCTAACGGGAGTTTGCTCCTTGGCTCTAATTCTTTTCCGACTTCGATGGATTCTGCATCGCTTTTGAATCATGCAGCAAACGGAGGTCACCAACAGTTCTTCAGCGGCGGCAACAACTTGGCCTTGAATGACTTCATTTGGAACGCGCATTTGAGCAGTGCATACTCATCAGCAGCGCTCTTTCATCCTGCTGCAGCTTCCTTGTTTCCGACACTTGGCGGCGCTGGTGGTAATGGAGGGTCAGCATGGGGCGGAGGAGGAGGAGGAGGAGCCAATCATGCCAAGACAGCTTCGCTATTTGCCCATTACATGATGTCACATCCGGCGGCTGCCGCCGCCATGTTCCCCTTTGACCTGTCGGCGAGTCGAGGAGGAGGAGGCGGAGCAAGTGGTTTCTCACCAGATGCAGCGTATTCCAGCAGAATGGGCTTGAACCTTATCAGTAGTCCGGAGAGGAGGCGCGAGGAGGAGGAGGAAACAAAGTGTTCGAGATCGCCAACGCCGGAAGATGGCGCTGAGAGGAAGAAGAGAAAGTCTTCGAGTAATGGATCTGCAGAGGGCGCTGTTAATTTAGTGAGAGGGGCTGCGGCGCAAGTTGAGCAAGAGGAGGAAAGGTGGCAGGAGCGGCGGCAAAAGAGCATTGAAATGTTAAGAGAAAGTGCCAAGAGTCAAAGTAGGAATTGATGTTGTAAAAGTGTAATTTATGTATAGTTATGTTGAATATATTGAAATTGTGTCTAGTTTAGCTGAGGCATAGTTTAAGCGTGAATCATTACAATTATTAGAAAAATACTTGTAATTTTGTAGCCTTTTAGCTTGAGTGTATATGTAAGCTGGAAACTATTTTGTGATGTTGATTACGTAAGAGTTGTATGTTTGTGAAAAATACAAATGTGACAAAGCTGACATTCTAAAAAAACCAGGCGTTTAATTCAGTGGAAGAATGAATGACGGAAAAAGGATAATTTTTGAAAATGTTAAATAAGGCTATCAAATACTTTAATTTAAGCTACAAAGAGTTCAATATAAAGAATCTTTTGTAGGGCTATAGCTTGAACCCCATGACGCAACAGGCTTCCAATCCTTTGAAGTGCCGCCGAGAGAGGGCGGGATGACACTGTCGTCCATTTGACTTCGGAGCACAGGCAGGTAGCGGTCCTTGGTGGCGCGCTTGGTTTCAAGGCGGCTGAAAAGACGGCCTGCGACTGGGCGCACTAGGTTGATCCAAGCGGAGGCGGCGGAGTTGGCTGTATATAATTTAATCAACTTTATTCGAGATCATAGATGGCGACACTGTATGCAATAGACTTACAATTAACCATCCAGAAGTCGGTGACCATACTTTCATATTTTTCTCCGATTCGGGCCCAGAGTAATTGAGCCTTTGTTGCTGGTGGTGGAGCAAAAGTAGATAATTTCAGCTTATTGATACATATGTGACAATACTATTTTTTTTAAAACATCAGGAAAATAACGTACCTTCCAAGGATCTGAGTTCCGAGACTGCAAAATCGGCAGCGTCGGTGATAAGCATAACTCCATCATTGACGTCATTGATTTCCGAAGGAAGGTGAAAGAGACGACACCAAAACTGCTCGATGAGTCGGTGGACAAGTTTCCGGTTCGATTCACTACTCTCGGCCCATTTGCTGAAACGCCAGTGACCGGGCTCCCAGACCATTACTGTGGTAAAAAAATACTAAATTTAAAAAATAGGGGACTTTGGCGAATTTATTCGCCAGCAGCGTCAACACTTGCCTGGGCGGCCGTTGAAGTCATAGCCGGCTTGATAGTATGGAAAATCCTTGACCATTTCCTCAGGAAAGATTTGGTCGCAGACGCCAGATCCCCACTGATCAATCAGCTGAAAATTGAGATTGGATTTTAGCTTTGAAAAAGCAATGAATGAATTTCAAATGTTGATACATAGATTGGATTTGATATAAAATACGTACCACGACATCTTGTGCCTTGATTTTGGAATGCTCGGCGACTTCTTTGGTGTTGGTCCGGTTGAGTCCTTTTGGGGCAGCTTGGGCAGAGGGCGCTGTTAAAGCCACTAAGGCGACGATGAAAGAGAGGCAGATTAAGGGCTTCATTGTTGAGCGAGGGGCGGCTGGACTGAAAGTGACTTGGAAGACTGTTTAAACAAAGAGCTTTTATACAAGACGAGAGCAAGAGTGACTGAGACTGCAAATGTTGAGCTTTTTCATTGTAAGCAGGAAATGGTGGAAAATCGTTTGAGGATTCCGAGAATACGTTATGTACTTGAAAATCTAAAACTGTGGGATATTTAAAAAATTTACAACAATAAATATATACAAGATCAACAAGTGTTGCTGAGTCAAGGTCTCTTGCTAATATATCGAAGTTCTAGTGAATGACTCTAAAAAATCAAATTAACGAGGAAATTGAGCAATATTTAAAAATAGACGTAACTGGAGGTCAAAGTGCATTCAAGACATTCATTTTGCATTTGCAAGTTTGTATATTTATTAATTATTATTACAACTTTTACTTTCTCTTCGCTTGATAATTTTGACTATATATGGGGATTTGAACTCCAAACTTCCAAGTAAAGGATGATGCGATTTCAATTTCCATAAGAAATTCACATCTGCTTCATTCCGTTCGCACCAGACTTTCACTTCGGAAGTTTTGAGTGTGAAATTTGAATTTTTCCATAATTTCGATCAACTGTATATATGCAGAAAGAAGTCTTATGTTTCTTTACAATCAATAAAACTTGTTCTGCTTATGAAGATCAATGGTTTGTGTTAAAAAAACACACTAAAAGTACTAAAAGAACATTTTCGTTGCTTGAACGACAAAATGATTGTTTGTTTTAGTCGCGACCTTAACGGTCATAAGGCATATAAATTATACGGGCATGATTCCTTCCTTGTGATCAGAAACATATGACTATCGTTCTGCGTGCAGCACATTTAGCTTTCTCCAGTTGCTAACAAAGGTATGCAATTTTCCAACATGGGGAAGGGGAGGTTGAACAAAGTTCGGCTAGCAATTATTCCAATTTTCGCAGCCCGGTAATGACTTTAATCGACTTTCCCGCATACATATTTTTAGCTCGTCTTTTTTAATAAAGTGGGATGAAAAATTCGCAAAAACTTTTACTAGAACCTGTATTTAATACCATGAATTTTTTAAGCTTGTGCGTCATCCATCAGTCATCACTATCACTTCGATTAAAATGAACAATGACGAGCAAAATATATAATCCTTACACAGGGAAGTAAACCAAGAGGGTAAATTAAGCCCCGAGTTTTTCCCTATCGACTGAACAGTTTTCTGCTTGAGCTGGAGCTGTAGGTAAAATTTGACTTTGTTTCTCGGCCTCGTATGCATTAGCTCTGACACACCTCCGCCATCTCGAAGCACTTATAATATATGCAAGTAGTCGATTTTGAGAGCGTTCCACACGTGTAAATGATGGGTGAGTGACAAGGACAAAAGTTTCAAATCCCTCCGCAACTTTAGGTAACATTCCAGCTTGGAAAAATTACTTGAGGAAGAAACAGCGACATTTCAGTTCTCGCCGAGTTGATACCAAAAGAGTTTGTTTCACAGCTATCTTGGAAAAACAATCAAGTTTCGCGAACAAACTGCTTTAAACGGCTTCCAAATGGAGATGGAATTGCAACCACTAAGCGCTCGTCCAGAAAATATCACGAGCAAAATCATCATTGTTTCAACTTCAACTTACATTAATGAAAGCGAGGGTCGTCAAGTAAGAAATTATAAGAAAATATTATTGAGTTATGTATCTACTTGGTCTTATTTTTGGTGCTTGGAGGTTTCACAGCAGATGGCGAAGGAATTGCCCCCCCCCCGCTTCGCTGATTTGAAACAAGAACAACAACCAACCCAAGAAACTTGCATCACTGAAGTTGAACCTGAAAACTTACGCAATGCTGGACTGGTACAGGTACAAGAGTCAGCGATGATCGAAAATACTTCTCCAGATTCTGGAAACGCTGAGGCTAAAGATTTCGATGGAGAACTCACATTCTTTGACAAAACATTCAACCAGACTCTCAAATCTGCCGAAATCTTATCCAAGTATTTCGGGTTTCCGATCAAAACCGTTGCAGGCAGGTTTGTGGTATCGAAGCGCCCAATTTGGTACTTTCTGTTCTTCTTGAGTACTTTACACACTGCATATTTACCATGCGTATTGGCTGCCGCTGTCATCAACCGCTGGTCGATTCTAGACCAAATTCAAGCGGCTTGGCTTTCATTTTGGCTTTCTGTCTACTGCGGAACTTGGACGATTGGTTACCTGGTGCTCATGAAAAATGTCGACAGTATCGCCCTCTTGTGGAACAACCTCATTGCCTTGAAACCTGTCATTCGCAAAGCCAAGCTTCAACATTTATATCTGCGCCTCGTGCCCATTTCGTTGGTATTCGTGTCAACTATCATCTTGATTCTGGCGGCAGTGACACCATCAATGATGACTCAGCTGCGATTCGTTGTGTACTTCGGTCGACAAAATGGGTTCATCAACAACAATTGGCTCTACTGGGTTCTCACTGGAATCGCTTTGGCGGCAGACTGGGCAACCGCATCTATATGATAACGGGATATGCAGTATGGTTTTTGGGAACCGTTATATGCTTTTTTGAAATCTGGAATCACTTGTCTGCTGGGCTTTCAATGAGGTAAGCTAATGACTTATGATACTATGGAATTGACTACTAACGAAACGCGTACAGTTGGTCATTGAATACGTTTGTCTTTTTTACAAGGATTGCACGAAGTTCCACCTCACACGACAACATGCGGGAAATTTTCAGAGAGGTGCGCAACTTGGAGATTTTTCTTAGGATCTTCAACGATGCAAGTGCTGTGAGTATTCTAGCGGCGAAGCTTTTCCTATTGACTTTCAGTATCTTCGGGTTGTCTGGCTTGTTCATTGTTGAATTCGGAAACCCGCTCATGACGTGTTTCTTAGGGTTTTGCGGGTTAATTGCGGCACTCGCATACCCAGCCTTATTTTCAGAAGCATACAATGTTTCAGTGAACTTGCAAAGCTTCAAAGCTGCAGCGAGGTACAAGCATCGCTTAATGCGAGAAGATCCGGTGCTCAGGCGACAAATCGAATCCATGTCGATCAAGGGAGTCTGGGTTGGAAGTTTTCATACTTTCGAACGCGAGTCGATACCAATTTTCTTTGACTTCGTCTTCAACCAGGTGGTCTCTATAATCTTGACTTGGGGTTAGATGCTAGATTCCTTGACTTAATCATGAGTCCTTGGTTATCAATATCTGTATTTTATAAAACTGAATGAAACGCAATGCGCTGAACCCGCGAGACTAAAAAACAAGCTGGATGGACGTAGAATTACAGCGCGCTCGATAGTAATTAAATTACTACGTTGATAGGTTTATTTAGGTGTGCGGCAGATTTCAAAAATCTAAACGCAGCACACCAACGATATCCCTCAATGAAAAACGTGAAAGCGTTAAGCAAAACTAGGACTTGTTCGGCGTCTATTGATACCAAAAGCGGTAGCATGTCAACATGTTAAACTCCGAGAAACCCGTATGACTGAGGATAGTTCACTCTGAACTCATTAGGATAGTTCACTCTTTTTAGAAGCAATTGAATTTGTCTCACCGCGGCTTGCACATCAAATTGAGCTCATGGTATGGAAGTTTTGACTGTATCAATCTTAAATGTGTAGACAAATCTATAATAATGGATGTAGGGAAAGATTCTAATGGAAACTGGATTCGCATCAAACTTTTACTTGGAAGTTTTGAGTCCGAAATTGGATTTTTCTATTTTGATTCTTGTTTTCGTAGTTTAGTAAAAATTGTATCTCTGCCTTTCTGGCAGTGATACGGCTGGTTTAGATTAGATCACCTGTTCGAACCTGAAATGTCCATAATTTGAACTTGAAAGCTGTAATTGTTTAATATATATAAAGACGGCATTAAAATATACAGACTTGTGATTCCTGGAGCAACATGTTGTGTTCAGTTTAATGCGGCAAATACAAAACAAAACTCAAGAATTTAAATGGCGAAGAGAACCAAGGTAAACTGCCGCATCGGGGCCGGCGATGACCAAGCGACCAACATCCAAGTTCGATTCCACAACGAATACACTGGAACTTACGAAGCGATCCACAAAACTCTCGACGCTTACCATCAACAACTGAAAGACTGGGATGCCCAGAACGAAGACGAGTCTGGTTTCAGCGATGATTTGGTTTTGACTCATGGAATTGCAGAAGGCGCTGTTGTATCTGGACTTTACGGTATCACCGATGTGGTCTACAATGGTCGGACAGAGGTCAGTTTTTTTCCAAATGCTACTACCATTAACGTACAGCAAATTCAACAGTTTTTTGTCCCCTTCCAGGAATACATTCTCGTGACCAAAGCTGCAGACCTTTTGAAGTACAGCTGGGCCGGCTATTCCCAAGGCCGCGTCAGACCCACTTCGAAGACCGCGCTGCGGTTCAATCGAATTGCTTATAACCAAGCTTTGGACATTTATTTGGTGTGGACTTGGGGCAAGACGACTGTTACCCTTCTCAGCAAGGATTTTAACTTCCTCATCGATACTGTGTCTCCGACGCCAGTTTTTCACGTCTTCTTCCCAAATAGCAATTTCAAAGATAGCGGTGCTGCTTCAGAGGAAAGCGCGCATCAGGTCATGTTTTTGACATCAGCCAGCGTTGTTGTGAGTGCTAGAATTAATTAAAGAATTAATGTAATGGCTAACCTTTGACTTGCGCCACTTAGAGATACGCATACTTGCCAACTTCAAACAACCTCGCACTTCAAGAAGTCTTTGAACTAGCCGACATTGAAGCTGAAGGCCAAGAAATTGAGCAATTCTGCGCTGACCAAGTCATTCAAGACAAAGAGGAAAAATCCGACAAGAAACAATGGCTGTATCTGACGTTTGGCAAAAACTGTACAGTTATCGATGTCACTGGAAGGATTCACGGGACCAAGAAAAACTTGCATTCTTCGAGGATTTGTGCCATTTTGGCCGTTGGACCTTCAGAATGGGTTGTTACTGGAGATGAGGAAGGAAATGGTATGAGCAAAGAGGTTTTTTAAAAGAAATAGTTTCAAGTCTTAACTTCGAATATTGAATGTTGTTACTGAAACTGCAGTCAAGTTGTGGGGCCCGAGATGGCACTTCGTAGCAGTCGTCAAACTGCACGACGGCCCTGTGAAGCACCTCCTGCTGCACCCTGGCGGCAATAATTCCATCATTTCCATCGGCCAAGATCAAGTTTTGGTTGCTTGGAATCTTGATACCCAGAAACGAGTAACTTTGATTGTTGTATCAACGTTATTGCTGTATTTACCTTCCTTCAGTTTTAGTTCAAACATTTAATTTAATTTTCGTAGCTCGAAGTGTGGAAAACACCCGAAGTCGCCTCTTTGGTCGCTGTGAATCCAGATCGAAAAGCGTTTGTGACGCAAGGGCCTCGGAAGTTAACGTTGTGGAGGATGGAAACGTTGTACTATGAACATTGTCAACTAACGTAAGCTTTTGGCTGAATATATATTTTGAATTTTAATTTCTGATGGCCTCTTTTGTTAACACACCTTGATCAGCGATCAAGTGACTTCAATTCAACTGACTTGGCACCCTGAGCATGCTCCAAGGGCCATTGTTGCCTCTGAAGACAAAGCTGTTCGATTTGTCAATCCGTATGATGGTACACACTATAAATTTTTACGAAATGTTACTTAAGCATTGATTTTTATATTAAACATTACATTATGATTTTGTTGAAACACTTGGGAAAATATATTCCAGGAAAAATACTCTGCACCGCACTGATCGGGTCTACAAAGACAAACAAGACAAAAAATCAGGTCCTGGAACCAACATGGAACCCGAGTGGGCGTAAGTTCAGTAAAATCCAAGTTCTAAACGCTTATTGTTTTGAAAAAAATATCAACTGTTGCGTCAATCTTTGTGTAGAAACGCTATACACTTTAACGACGCAATTTGCTGACCAAAACGACGGCTCATCGGAAATGCCCATCGTC
>JAQGBJ010002188.1:0-17772 GCA_034698345.1 Sphaeridia pumilis
TCATTTTAATTTGCAGAGAAGCAAAGAAGCCACAACAAGTGAAAGTCATCGTAGATGAGAATAATGAGGTTGCGCCAGGCCAGCCACACACGGAAGTTGCAGAGAAACGGACCACTACTTATAATGCGGTAAGAAACGAATGAACTTTTTCAACTCGTAAATTTTGAGCTCATTTCTGGAAAAGTTTGGAAATGGCCCACTCAAAAGAGCAGAACAGATGAAGCAAAATCGTCAAGAAGTAGCCTGCTTGAGCTACTGAATTATACTAACAATCTCCATGATTCTTGGCATTTCAGAGCACAGGGCTGCCCGTCTTGAGATCAGATATCATAAGAACCACCACTGTAGCCAACAAAACCATTGACATCCTTCCTGAAGACTTCACAAACTTGAGATACACTTACGATACGGGAATCAAAGTGCTTGGGTTCCTGGACAGCGATAAGTTCAACCATACCGTTTGGCACCGCAAGAATCCATACTTTTTGTACCCTGACGAAGGCACTATCATTGGAAGTACTTCCTTGTTCACTTCGTTGCTTCGTCGGTGTGCGGCTAAACAGGTAATACAACTTGCTATCAAATACATGCAAAGTTCAAATTTCAAAATGCTTGCATTAATCCAGTATGTACTCCAACAGAAATTGATTCTCGTCCGTTTCGTCCTGTCTCGAGGCAGAAATCCGCAAGTGGGCTGCCTGATCCCGTCGCTGGGGAAGAACGAACTAACATCCGGTTTAGCCTTCCCTCAAGGGTTTCATTTGACCTCGCTCCCGTTCGCCAGTATGTTGTCTCCTGAATAATAATCTTAAACAAGCTTTTGTCAAAATCCTATTCATGCACGCTTGACATTTCAGATGAGATCCGAACCCACGAAGTTGGTGAAATAACTCCTCCCCCTGAGAAAGTCGTTGAAATAATGAAATCCATCGTCAAAAAGCTAACAAAGAAAGACTTCCACCCGACAGACGTCCAAAACCCTACATTGTACACCCTTTGGCGTCACATTGAGTCATATGCTCTCGAAATCCCAGTTGACGAGCAGGAAGAGTTTGTGGATTTTATGGGTAAGGATAATACATGTTTGTACTTGTTTGAGTGTACTTCCATATATGTTTCAAGTGACGGTAAATGTCAATGTTATCTCTAGAACCGGACGTGGACCTAATGAAACAAAGGCTGGGCTCCCTACCGGCAGAACTGGATCTTGCTATAACAGTTTCCGGAATTTCAAAGCATTCCCCGTCCAAAGAGGCAAAGGCTGTCACGGTTCCCACCCTTCATGACGTTGAACTTGCTTTGAAGCGGAACAAGGTAAATTTCATTACAATTTTTCATAAGTTGGCTCTTTGTGTCTACAAACATGTCTAACATGCTACTTTACTTTGTATACTTATTGCCAAAAGTTGCTGTTATTAACTGTTACACGTTTTTGTCTTTTTCAGCTTAATTCCTTCACGGTTGAAGTGATGAAAGCTTTCTGCAAGGAACATAACATCAATTACTTTCCCAAGAACAGGTTCCCAAGAAAGGCTGATTTTATCGAGGCGATTCAAAAGTACTTTGAGAAACGCTGAGATGGCGCTCCTGGTTCCGGTTGATTATCCAGTGCCTGCTTTCCAGCTGATTCGCATCCTCGTACTACCACATCAGAAACAAAGTTCATCAAGACGATTTCACATTTACTTCATCCATACCCTATTTTGGCTTTAATTTTGTCTAATTTTCTGTATATTTACAGTGTGTCCCTTACTGTCTAAATGAAGAACGATAAAAGATATTCGCAAAGCACATGCTGTTTATCGATTGCAATCGGACATTTCCACGGCCACAAAATCCATGTACTTTGTCAAACTCTCCACTGAATACATCATCAGTCCCCAGCTTTGTTTCTGCGAGCTTTTATCAAATGCTCCTATTACTAACGACGCAGCTGTACTATGAACACCTCATTACTGGATTCCTCTGGGCTTAGCTTTCAGTCCACTAGTCAGCTTTATACTTTTCGATATCTGCTTTTCCAGGAATCAAGCCTCCTCCTCCTGCTTGATCGCTCGCCAATAACGACAACATAAAACACACGCTGATTAAACTGTTAATCACCGCTCACAGCAGCAAGAAAGAAGGATATCAAATCACCAGCTTCCGGGTTCTCCAGCCACTTGGACCAGCTCTTCATTGCTGTTCATCAAGAGAATCAATCCCCAGATTCTTAAGCTTTCTCTCCAACAATCAAATGGCTGTGATCTCAAACGCTTACACACTACTTTAGACGGTGTTTTGTTTCGTCAACTTATTGTTCATTTGCTGAACACTAATAAGGCCAGTTTCGTGTACACAATAGCCTAATTTCCTGCTTAACTTCAAAATCCTCCTCAGGCCCTTTTTCAACTTCTTCGATGTTATCACGGTTCAGTTTCGAATGAACCTTCTGACACCTTCCAAGAATTTTTTCCAATGTTATGTTCAGTCTCTCAGTCGCGCCCTCATTGTTCAGTTTCTCAGATTTTGGAGTTGAAGTGTATTCAGGAAACTACCCACTAACAATGCTTACTTTTGCAAAAAGTTTTCGCATGAAACTTGTTCCGGCTTCGACCCAAGTTCCCTTCAATATATAGTTTTTCTTTCTTTGTGCGTGTGAAAACGCCAAACCTTCGTAGAAAAATATGATAACATAATATACTTTTGGCTACATAAAAATCGCAACAATTCCACGCACATTTTCCTCGAAGCTTCTTACCTCTCTGTACTTACTTGGAAACAAGACCCTCGAGCAACTTCGTAGACTCCCAAAGCTCCTCAAATCAGTGACACGACAGCTCATAATTCTTGCCATTGTCTCTATAAGTCTCTCTAGACTTGCATTTGTCAGCATTTCAGCTCTAATTCTTCCAGGTCATTCGGATTTTATAGACAGTCAGTCGTACGCCATCGAATAGTGCAAAAGTTTTGTGGTTTTGTGCGTGTCTTCACAAGAAACTGTAGACTTTGGGCAATTTTGTGGTGGTTCTATAGCCATAGCCTGAATAACTTCAAATCCAGGACGTCCATCCTTTGGCTTCTTCATCCCCAAATTTATTGAGTTTCTGCACTATAAGTCTAACATTATTTCCTCAGCAGTTTCCTCTGGAGAAAGTCAGAGCTGCTGCGTAGAAGAGTATTTATTTCAGCTATCAATCGCACGCATTTCATCATCATCGACGCCAGAAGCCATTACAGGTTCTGCAAACTTTAGATATTGTCATAATGATCACCTTTCATTTCAGTGAACTGAACCAATTTCTAGGTCCAGGACTATAAAGAAGATTCCACTAAAAGATTGGAAACCAATTGACCCCTCTTGTCTTGTAACTTCGAAGAACATTTCAACTATTTTTCACCCAAAAAACGCCGAGGTCACGGTTTAAAAAAGTAAGAAAGTAAGCTTCACCTGCCCTATATTTTTTCAATGTGCTTTGAACTCTAGAAACCATAACCTTTCGCCTCCATATATATAACAAAAGCCCTCGCTTGATTGACAGCAATAAGAATTGGCCACAATCAAAAACTCCCGCCTCGGAGGGCTCCTTTCAGATTTTGATTCTTCTCTTCCCAACTTTTTTGGGCTCAACTTTGTCATCCATTGTGTACTCCGACTGTGAGAACATTAAGCTTTCATGACACTTTGCCCTCTGGAATATATATATACGCCATAGGCTGAAATGTTTGCAACTTTTCTTGATCCACATGGTCGGATATCCATTACACAAGGCCCGCTTTCACTACTGTTGTTGTTGTTCCTGGTCCAAGCGTCTCCTGCTTATTTCCTGTCAACTTTGCTTTCTCCATATAAAAAGGCGGAAGAAAGGGACTTGTATCTCTCTCCTTCTTTCACTGTCTTTTTGCACCACCGGAAACAAGGAGAAAAGTGAAGCTCTTTTATACTTCTTTCTCACCCGAATTACCATTACAATAACTCGCTTCCCTCCCGCCGCCCAAATCTTTGGGGGTGGGGGGAAATTAAAAATACGATCCAACCTTCATAATAAATATACGTTGTCTTGACAAAGGCTCTATAGGAGCCGGAGAGGAGGCAAAATTGAAATGGGCAGTTATTGCTTGCTATACTGCAACGTCTGCAAGACGGCGGCGGGTAATCTGGATAGAATCCCAAGTAATATTTTCCAGCCGTCAAACAGGAGGATCCTGGAGCCTTGAACTTGGTTCGGAGGTTCAAAACCTTGGGCGGAAAAGGAGAAGAATAATTACAATTAAAAATGAGACAGGAACAACACCTTTGCCTAGAATCGCTATTAGTTTTCTTTGGAATTCTAATAGGATTCAGTAGACTGCTGACAGCCCTTTCGGAATGCTTCTTCACCAAGCCCCAAGGCCTCTGGTCCATTAAAGTTGTAATGGCTTCCATGTTGCTTCTGTACTTGATAAATTGCGGTGCCATGGTTTTTTATCTCGTTCAGTCCTTCGCGGGCTTTTTGCTCCCCGGAAAGTTGAGACGGCGGAAGCTGCTGAGCCTGTCGGGCTTTTTGGGACCCTTGAAGGTAATAATTAATGGCGTGTAATAAAATTAATGAAATATATTTACAGGGTTTTGAAGAATCTGATTTATTTATTATAACTGGAATTTTTCGTTCAAATAGTTTGCCACGAGTATCCTGCTTTCCGTTGGCTTCGCAGAGATTTGGATCTTCCTGAGGGAGCTCAGTTACCCGGTTCGGTTGGCGGGAGATTTTGAATGCCAAACTCGAGGCTTGTTTTGCGGGGTTTTGAACGTGGGAGTGACTTTTGTGAGTGATTGATGGAGAGACGGCGAATTAGTCACCACAAGAATTAATAACGTTGTTTCTGGGGGAAGATTTGTGGGCCTGCAGATTCGCTCAGGTTCTCAAGCGACACCTGCAGACGCTGGGTTGTTCAAGTTCCATTAATTTTACTCGTTTTCGGGTCTTCGGTCCTGGCTCATTATTTCGGAGGAGATGGAGATTACTGTATCGTTAATTCTCAGGTGAATTAATTAATCGAGTTTTTAAATCTCTACAATTAATTGTTATATTAATTTTCGAAGTTTTTATTCAGGGTGGAGAAACAAGAAAAATTGATGCAACTTGCAAGAAGAATGGGTTTAAAAAATCTGGGTGTGGACGGAAGAACAGGAACACGTGCTCAGCAATGGGGGCGAAAGGTCTGTGCGCATGCGCACCGGAAATTACTTCTAGACCTGCCGTGCGATTAGTTCCATTGGGGAAGGTTATTGATGACGCAGTGTTGTGAAAAATTATATTAAGTTTTAGTAACTATAGAGATTTGAAAATATGGCGGTAATTTCAAAATATTAAGTAAAATACTAGCTTTGTAAAAAATATAAAATGTTTCAACTAATTCCTCCATTTTACCAAGACTCCACTGACGCTTGCCGGTTCCTGTATTCGCGCTTCGACAGCGTTTTGAGCTTATCCGGCAGATGTTTACGGGATTTAAGCAGCTGCGAAATCTCCCGTTTTTACCGTCAAAGACTCTGCAGTTCTTGCAATTCTTCCTCCTCCACTTCAAACACCAATTCGATAACAATTTTAGACTTGTCTCGAAATCGTCTCACGCTCTTGAACCTCGTCCAAGTCTTGAGCGACACAAGAACAACAAGTGGACACTTGTCTTTGTTGTTGACAACAGTGAGGAAGGTGGACGTGAGCAGAAATGAAATCACGTGTCTCCCATCCAACTTGGATTCCTTCCGGAACCTTTCTCACCTCAACCTCTACAGCAATAATGTATTGCGAATTATTATAGAGATCAACAAAATCACCAAGACGCTATACTTGAACATTTCAATCTGTTTTTCCAATTCTTCTTCTTGTTAGATCCAAGACCTTCCAGCAACTCTCGCCAGAATCCACAGCCTCACTTGGATCAACCTGAATCGAAACCCCATCAACTCCATCAGACACGAGTTTCGCCAAGTGGCAGGTCCCATGTCAACGCAGTTCGAATGTCATCAAGCGGCTGTCGCCATCAAGAATTGGATTCGTAGTCGAAACATGTCTTCTCTCCAAGACAAATCTGGCGATGATCGTTTGAACTTCGTCAAAGCCACTCGGAGGAATCTTGCATCCGAAGACGCTCGGTTGGGAACGTCTTGGAGCCGAAGGTTCACTGTTGTGTTCAGAAGGGCCTGCCCGCAGGATTTACAGTTCTACCAGGTTTCTTCCAATCCGGACAGTAATTTTCTCAAAATTTTTAGGTCTTTTCGTCTGTCTTTTAAATGATCTTTCCTTGATGATGTTTTAACTCTGACAGAAAATCCTCTAGAAAACTTGGAGAGTTGGGAAGCAGAAGAAGCTCCTGGAGGCGGAACTCTGATATTGTCACGGACATTTTTCATTGCCACTTTGTCCTTGCTCCTTGTCTTTTTTTCTGTTTTTTCCCTGCCTCCTGACAGCCATCAATCTTGAACGTCGGGAAAAGACAAGTCAAAGTATGTTCCTTTTTCCCTTCAGTTCTCGGAAAAATCCTCCCTTTATGTCGCTGCAAAAAAAACTGTTGAAAAAAAATTCCAGTAGGTTTGTCAACACCTTATAATTTATTAAGATTATTCCATAAATATTGATTGATATATAACATTTTGCATATTACAGACGACTCCTTTGGTACACACGGACTAGAAAAATAACGTATTAACTATCATATCATCGTCATCATCATCATCATCACACTTGAAATCAGCACCACCGAAAAATATATCCCGAAAGCGTCTCAACTCTTTTTCAAAAGCGTCTCAACACTTTCTCAGCATCTAAAAATTTTCTTCAAAACGTTTCAATATTATCGCCACTCTCGTCTCAACCCCCCAAAAGTCCCAAGATTTTCTCAACACTGTCTCAACCTTCTATCTAACCCCCCCCCCCCACTTCTACCAAAACCGCCTCCGGGCTCAATTTTTGACCTGACAAAAGCCCGCTTCCCTACATAGCAATCTTCCCGACGCTTCTAAAATCTTTTGATTCCTTCTCCTTCTCACTAATCGCTTCCAGGAACATCCGATTCAAGCTTAATTACTTCTACACGCTGTACGCTGACAGTAACATGCAAAAGCCTCGAAGACGTTCTTATGTTCTTCTTCGTCGAGACTTTGACTTTTGTGTATTTGAACCCCTCAGCACGGCCAAAACTGCCAAAACTTCCCCCACAACAGGTAAAGGCAATTAGTAATTAGCTCCCCACTTTTCCCCCAAATATATACACTCGCTTCCATTCTTCCCTCCTCAACTGCCCTGTGCATAATGCAAAAGCCGGGCTTTCTCTCTATTCTTTTTAAAGGTCTTTATCTCCCCAAGGACTCTGGCATTTTCTATAGCTTCACAGCGTCGCCAAAACTTCACCACCATATAGCTCCAGCGTCGTCTTAACCGATGCGGGCATTTAACCTTCTTTTTCCCTATTCCTCCATCTCTACCTGTTCCTTCCTGCTGGATCTTCCGGGCTTTACAAGATCAAAGCTCGCTTGTTGTCTCTTGTTCAAGTTGCTTCTTCTTGGAGCTTATGCTTCGGCATTGTCTCGGTGTAATATCCTTTCCTTGTTATTCACGTACATTCTATACTAACCACTCAACTCTTTCCCTACCCCAAGTAGTGAACCCACCAAAAGAAGAGACCATTCAAGCATTCATAATTCACCCGCCTCAAGCTATACCCAAGGAAACCTTCCTTTTGTTTACCTCTTCGAGACACACAAAATATACGTACACTTTTAACCACATTCTGTCCTTGAAGAAGAGGCGAACTCTATATACAAACTAATGGCTGTTACCTTTACAAGGAACAACAACAAGAAACAGTTTAACCGTGTAATAAACATCAAAGCTTTTCCCCTGTCCAAGAAAGAACAAGATATCCTTGCCTCCTCTTACCACCGCGTAATAATCTACATGAGGGTATTTGGGGTGGGGGGGTGATACACGTGTTTTGTAAAAACTCTAAAAGTATTACTACCCCTAGACACACACAGAGTAAACAAAGTACTTGAACCAACTACTATATAAGTTTATATATTTAGGAGACAACGACACTCTTGAGTAAAATAATACTGTTAGTATCAGCGCTAATGACTTTGTCGAGCTGCTTTCTCTTTTCTCTATGGGTTTGCCCGTGCTCTATGGTCTGCCAGACGAAGGTACAATCATAAAAAATGTCATCTCTTTAAGAAGGGGAATAGAGAGGCTTGATGAGATGCTATGTTTTTTGTAAGCTCTGCTGAGAATGGAGTACAGGTAAAACAGTATGCGTGTTTAGATGTAATCTAGTTAACAGTTTATAAAATGGAGATAGAAGCCTGGAAATTCAGGAAGAAATTCAAAAGAAGAAACCAAGCGGGCTGGAAAGTTTGCCAAAGCTTTCGTAATATTTGAATTGAATCTAGCTAATGTTAATTGGTTTTTCTGGGAGGAAGAAGTCTGGTTGCGAAACTTTGGCTTATTAGGAGACGCAAAGCTGTAGCTGTAGCTACATAAACGGTAATTGAAAAGTTTTGTGTGTGTAAGTTTTGTCCTCCGGCAGCAGCTGGAGAAAACATATAGCGAGACGCAGATTTTGGAGATTTTGTAATACACATTTAAGAAACATTAAATATATTTCAGTCGAGGGAGCGATTAATTTACGAGTAAATTACAACGCTTATTAATTCGAGAGCCACACGCTTCTAAACTGGATATTTTCAACGGCGAGACAACGTGGGAGGGTCCGACCTTTCAGGGGCTTTCAGTCGATTTCGAAGAAGCAGTAGCCCCGAGGCTCGTGAGGGTCACTTCGGTCTCGATAACAGGGTCCCTTGGGGTCCCCAGACGATCATCATCATCATCGTTGATAACGTGGATGACAAGGGGTCCGTCGAGCTTATCAGAGGGTGTGCAGGAGGTGACGGGGACCGGGGGCGGCTTGACCCCATTCTTGGCCAGGGTCCCTTCAAGGGTCCCATCGAACTTGGTGGACATGAGAAGCTCGGTGGCATCAGTGTTGTTCCCGCAGTCAGTAGTACTTGCTCCTCCTCGGTCGACCGGGCCCCCGCAAGCTCCTCCCCCTGCGGAGCGTTTACTGTTAAGGGCGTTTCGATGGGAGTGTTTGTTGAAGATACTACAGTTGTTACAGCTACAGTGCGGATGGTAGTGGTGGTGGTTATTGGGCTGAGCGTTAAGGGTGGTTAGCGAGAGGAGTTGGTGGTTGTGAGCTAATGGGGAGAGAGAAGGAAGTCAAGGTTAACTGCGAAGTATAAATACGTAACTGCGCAGTTAGAAATGGAACTTACCCCCAGAATTGGGCCTGCAGCCATTTCGTTGGATTCGCTCGTTGGCGGCGTACAAATGGTGGTTGGAGTAGTTGTTGGAGACGCTGCCGCCAGGGAAGCGGCCTTTACCTCCGACGCTGCGCGCGTCCCCTTTGCAGATGCAGCAGAAGAGGTGTTTGTCAAAGTGCTGTAAGTAAGGGGCGCCATTAGGAAATTAGTGGCCGGAAAGTGTACTAGAATTAGTGTGGAGCCTATACTTACCTTGCGAAAAGTGCCGCTGACACAATAAAGCGTGATGGGATTGATGCAGGAATTCATGAAGCCGAGGCAGAAGCCGACAATTCGAACGTAGTTCCAAAAATCGTTGAAGTTGTTGAGAGCATGTGGGTCGAAGTAGAACCACAGGAAGAATAAATGGCTCGGGAAGAAACAAATGGCGAAGATTATTACAAAAGAGTAGACCATTTTGGCGACCTGCAACAAGTAGAACAAGGAGGATAAACAACATGTTCTTAAACTCTATGGCTTCTTTAGCCATTGAGTGCGGGCCGAGTGACGCTTCCGACCTCCCGCTTTACGAGCCGGATCTCATTATTATATAGAGCGTTGGAAGAGTTGCAAAAGTACCAAGTTAGTGGATTCTTTTCTCATTCCGAGTTCAATTGCTGAAGACGATGGGCTAAACTACCCGGGTTTTATTAAGTGGAAGAATGCAGAGTTGCAGGGGGAAATTGTGCAATTTTGGCAATTTTTTTTTCAATATCCGCTGGAGCTTGGACCGAAATAAAAGAATCATGAAACTGAGGACGACCTACCTTCTTGCGCCCTTGAATTTGACGTTGTTGGCCTTGCATTTCGCCGGGCATGTTTTTCGTCGAGTGGACCAGATGGCGCGCCATGATGACGTAAAAAGTTCCAATGAGGATGAGCGGAATGGCGTAGTAAATGAGGAATCGCGCGAGGACCATGAACTGAAATTTTTAAAATTATGTAAGACTTTAATGCCGTTTCAAAAAATATTTCACCGGTCCACAGTCTCGACAAATGTGTGCCTACTTCTTCTTCATAATTTGTTACCTTCGGATATTGTAGTCCAAATTCTTCGGGATACGGATAACAAATCTGGAACGTCATACTTCCATCATCGTTGCTGAACTCCCGGACATACGAAAACAGCACTGCTGGAAGCGCCAGAGCAATCGAAGCGATCCAGATTCCTGAAATGGCCCAAACAAACTTGTTAAGACGTTCCCCACGAATTCTTCAAAAACTTCCACGAAACGAGCTCATCGAAACTCGATTAATTGCCAAACTTTTATCATCGCCCATACTGTTTCAGCGTCGGAGTTTCAGGGCTTTATCATTGCTTTAATCTACCAGCGCAGCGTCGCCGACCAGCAGGAATCTTTCAACTATTTTCGACTAATTTACTTGA
Organism: Sphaeridia pumilis; assembly: GCA_034698345.1. NCBI lineage: Eukaryota > Metazoa > Arthropoda > Collembola > Symphypleona > Sminthurididae > Sphaeridia > Sphaeridia pumilis. Next base: position 10,707 of record JAQGBJ010002188.1, read on the forward strand.
TTTTCGCTCAATTTCCCAAAGTTTATCTCGTACTTATTTCATTTCCTCATCCTTCTCATCAACGTCCAACTTCTGACGCTTCTTTAACCTTGACTTGACTCCTTCCCACAACTGTGTTTTTAATCAGTTTTCAACAAATTCGACTTGTAAATTATCGCTGGCAACTCATTTACCAGCCTTTTAGCTTCCAATTTCAGCTTTATTTTCTTGATGTACGTTTCCGGAATTTAAGCCCCGAATACTTGTACTGTTTGATTCAACTTTGTTTTTGGTTTCCTCTTTCTCTTCAACGGTCTCTTGGCCTTCGTAAATTGAGCAAGTGTTGTTTGCTTGGCATTCGATCGATGGTTTTTCGTATTAGAATTGCTAAGAGGATCCTCGGATATTTTTAAACCAGCTCCCTCACACGCTTCTAAATCTTCCTTGGACAGTTTTGCCAACGTTTACTGAAAAAACAATCGAATTTTTATACAACTCACCAGCTATTGTAATACAGGTAATCCGGGTAGCTCTCCGCCCCGGGAGTTTTCGCATCGGATCCACTATCGCAAAGTACCTGTCGGCCGACAGCGCCACCAGTGTAAAAACCGATACTCCGATGGAAACATCTTTGCTGAATTCAGAAAATTTACAGATGACCAGTCCGTAGGGCCAGTTTTCCACAGTGTACACTGTCGAAGTGAAGGGGACGCAGAAAAAGATGACGAGGATGTCGCCCACAGCCAAACTGCAGATATACCTGCCCCCACAAATATACCAAACATTACATTACCTCAATTTCTCCGTCAAAATGAAAAAGCGCAGCGTCGCGCGGCGCTCTCAAGGGTCAGGGCGCGCAGCGCCCTGGAAGTCTCAGGAGGACTGGTAGTAACATTCTAAAGAGTCAAGGCTTTAAAATTGAGCTTGATATTCAGAGCGCAGCGCGCGCGCTGCGCGCGGCGCTGCGCTTCAAGCGTTTGACCTGTTGTTGAAAAACTTTTCTCTCCTGCTCCTGCTGCTCACTTTACACTATGGCTCATCAAAGCCATTGAGTAAAGCCAATCTAACGCTAATGATAACATGGACGCTTCCGACGACGCTTCCTCCCATTCCCACCGCCAACTCTAGTAATTACAGGTTCCGATTGTTTGTCTTCTAGCTTCCCCTAAAAACTAATAGACCCACGAAACTAGTGCTCGTTTCTCTCCCTTGATTTCCCGTACAGTATCTATTAGCAGTAAACTAAGGAGGAAAAGCTATAGGCATTCTCTCTACAATTCCCGTCATTATTCACCGGCAAACTTTCCCCCTTTCACCATAACTTTCATCTTTCTGCTGGCTCCTCCAGTTTGCTTTCTTTGGCAATATTTTGCCTGCCACCACCTGCTGCTTTCTTTTGCTGAGGTCCCAGCGGTCCTTCCTTGTCTTCTTCTCTCCGTCAATAATCTGACTGACTCCATGGACACACATGCCGTCAGTTTTGATCATGTCAAATGTGTGTTCAAATTTCGCTGGTTTTTTGGCCCTTCATAGTTTTTCTTGCAATTTTCTGAATGAACCTACAGCAAGCCCCTTTGCAAGACAAAAAGTTAGCTTGTTGTAAAAGGTGAGGAAATTGGTATTGAATTCTTGATAGGGAAAAACTTGTTTCAAATTCCTTTTCTCGGATAGTCTCCTCGTTCTTTTTCTTCTTGATATTCTTTTCAGCTACTTACTTTTCCGAGTCTCAGTTCTCATAAATAGCAGTTTCAGCCAGCAGGCAAAGTTTTGCCTCGTGAACTTGCTTTACAAGTATTTTCTATAGGTTCAAGTGAGCCTTGGAGTCTCGTCCTCTAATAAGACCCGAATCCTGCGAGTATTCTTTTGCTCGCTCAATATCCGGAAAAAGTTATGAGGCGCGTTTTCAAGTTTTGTGCTTTGTATACGTGCAGCAATTTTTGAGATTGGAAACTACATTTAAGGGTCAAAAGGCTAATTTGTTCCCTTTTCATACCCTTATCGCAACATAACAAATTCAGAAATTCAAGAAAGTTGTTTCCGGGAAGCTCTTGAAAGTGAAGTAAAAATACGGGGAAGGTCCCAAGAATATTATAAAAGATGTAGTAGTGAATCTTGACAAACAATTGGAGAAATGCAATAAGGTTTTGGTTGGTCGACCTTTAAAAGACCTTCAAGCTGAGGGGAAGTTTGGGAAGAAAAGGGTGGGGAAATGTGGTGATATTTGCTTAGACTTTTTTTTCTGTATAGATTTTTTGCAATTACATTTGGCCTACTGTCAAGAAACTTTTTCGAGGAGGGAAGTAAGCTGGAGGCCGTAGACTGTCTGAGAGAGTCTAAAAGCGCCTAGAAAAATACACAAGCGTCGTCCTCGTGACGTCAAGCGAGACAAGCGCTTTTCAAACAAGATGGAGTTGGGCGAAATTATTCGAAAATACTTACATGTTGGGCACGTTCCGCATAGTCTTGTACTTGATGAAGGTGATGATGAGGACGCCGTTACCGAGGACGCCGATTATGAAGATGATTGCGAAGAGCGTTGGAACGATGTAAGTCTCCCAGCGCTCGCCGTAAGGGATGTAGCCGTCGGTTTGGTTGCCGAAGAGCGAGTCGTTCCCGCTAGTGGCGTTCAGGATCAGGTTGATAGAGTCGTTGAGGAATGAGTCGGTTCGGTCCAGGAGGTCGCGGTGGGTCTGCTCTTCGGCGAGCCCGTGCACTATTACAGCGTCTTTGGTGTAGTCGTCCATTGTGAGGGGGTGGGGGGGGGTTTTACTCTGAGCAGGAGTTAGAGTAAGGAGCAAGATTACTCTCGAAGGGGGGGGGGGGTTACTCTCCTTTATAGGCCCTCGCCCCTAAGTCACGAGCCCTTGTGAAACACTACCGCCACCTGGCGGTTCATCTTCAGGTTCTATTTCACTTCTTTCCACTGCAACGTCAATTTTGTTACGGAAATCCAACACTTTTATAAACCTCTTCTTCGTTTCTTTGAGTCGCAAAATCTACTTTTCTTGAATCGTATTGAAATTCACTTTTGGGAGATTTCAAAAGGAGACCAAGAAGACTTCTCGGAAAAATTCAATGGGAAGGAAACGCCTCGTACTTACAACATTTTCTTCTAAAGAACAAAAAAATCAAGCTGACAACAACTTTTAGTGTCAATTGTCGATCCTTATTCAACTGTTAAAAAGGCGCTTTGGAATAGACAAATTGCTTTTTGATTCAGCTCCTCCAAAAGGATCCATTTTGACATTCACGTTTATTTTGTTTCACTACTTGTCACTCAAGATCCAATAATTTCAGCCGGTCGGGTATCCAAGAAGACTGCGAGTTTCGAGCTCTGAAATGGAATTTTTGGCCGAGTAAAGGCTCAAGCGTTTTTGAAGCAGAAATTGCTTGGAATTGTTCCTGAAGCTTGCTTTTGACTTCGGTTTAACGTGTCAGTTTACACGGAGACTGGTGGAATTATCCGACGAGGATGAACTGAAACCCGAGAATCGAAGAAGCGTCAACGGAGTACTTTAGGAGTTGAGGTACATACATAACATGCCTGAAGAACAAAACGGCACTTGAAACCTCCAAGGTTTACAACAAGTTGACAGGCAAATGACAGGGAACGGCGTTTTTTGGTGTCGTGTCGGTTTTCTTAAAATGGCACATGTCCCGAGAAGGATAAGTACAATATATACAATAGCGAAAGGCGTCCGTCCCTTGAGACCTGTCGCTACTGGTTATCACCTACAGTTTGTTAACAGGTGTGGAAGGCATGTAGAGGGCGCTTCAGTTCAATCAAAATTCAAAGAGTCTTGAAAAACCTTGGGTGGCCTGGAAACACAAAATAAATTCAATGTTTATTGTGTTGTATCTTAATGCCGTTTGTGTAAATTTCCTAATTTCGCGTCAACCTTTAAGTTCTTACTCCTGTAACCTTTTTAATTTTGCTATATTTTAATCCTGCATGAGCGCTGTGTTTCTTGCTCCTTGTCATCAGCGCTTCAGCCACGCACAGCGCCACATGGAACAAGAAGCATTAGAGGGCGCAGCGAAACGGATGTCAATTCCACTGTATATATAGCTTTTACTTTTCTTTTACATGAATCATCAAAAGAACAAAGGGGGAAACCCCCTGGTTTTTTCGTCACCACTCCACATTATCATAATCATAATAAACCCTTTGTGTTGTAGGCGATTTTATGTCTAGAAGACGGTTACCAAAGTTACAGTAGTTTTGCAAGAGTTCCCCGGCGGAGCTGTGGACAGCCATATGGCTTTTTTTATTCTGGCACCAATTCTATATAAATATATAATTCCCTTTTTTCAAGTCACTGGGAACATGAAATCTTGTGTCTTTCCATAGCCCTTTGTCAACTCTTCTTTTTATATGAATTTCCATGACACACACACACACACATGCTCTCATTTATTATATGGCCAATTTACCAAAAGTCAACCTCAAAACGAATCGCTACACGCAGTAGTCTAGCTCTAGCTAGTCTTTTAGACGTGTGTGTCAGATTGCATTTGCGTTCGTGGGGTTGGTTATTTCAAAAGCGTTTTTGTTCCGTCAGCTATTTCACTGAATGGCAGATACTTCTCTACTGTTTCCCTCCTCGTATTGCCTCACATTTCCCATCATCAGTTACAATCATCCAATTACACGCTGACACTGGATTGTCTCCCACTGTTTTACGCTGTCACAGCGGAAGCAAGGAACAGCCTGTTATTCTCGACTTTCACCAAGAAGCCAAAACCCACACGTGGTCCGTGTAAGAGGTACAAGAGAGCGCGAGCAGGAATGGAGAAAGCAGCGCGCTTAAACGGACCAGACTCTTGCGTTCCTCTACACTCTACACGTTTCTCTATGACTGGTTCCTAAATTAGCGCTTCGCTGTTTTAGTGTAATTGCGAGTGAAATTGCTCAGGTGACCGATGTAGAACCGCAATGGCGTAGAATCTGGAACTTGTGCCTCTTCCCATGTATTTTAAGGCAAGGCTTCTTTTGAGAACTGGATTTTTCGCTACTGATCCAAGAAAAGCGTTGGCTTACTTGTGTTTTTTTGAACTTTTGGAGCTTGATTTTGTAAATTGACGCTGGCAGCGTTTCGTATATATGCATGATGCCATGAATGATGGATGGAAATAAATATGCATATAGGAAAGATCAAACGAATTTGCTTTGGTACTTTTTGGATGCTGGAGTTTTGGAAATATATATTCATATTCATATCAAATTACATTTTGCTTAAAAGCGTTCTGGGGCTATGGTTTAAATTACATTACTGAAAGATTGACACTTTGCTTTCGCTCTTCTCGATTTCTGGAGCAAGAAAATCATCCGAACTAAATTTCCGAATGTTTGTAGGTGGCGCTTCGAACGTTTAGAATTTAGAATTATTTTTGAGCTTGATAGAAGCAATTTCAAAAACTAGAGGATTTAACAACTTTTATAAAAAATATCACGTTACATAAGGCACTTAATTTCTTCCGAATCTGGATAAAAATCTAGAAATTATAGGTTTTTGTTCAACTTCGTTCAGCATTCGCAAAATCTAGTGGACCTTTTTTATGAGGTGTTTGCGGCCGGAAAACACAAAAGCTTGTAACGTTATGACCAACGAAAAACAAAAACGCTGCTGCTCGCTGCGCTTGTCTTGTACTACAGAAGCAAACCAAACTTCCGAACAACCCATTAAGCCGGTCGTTAGCACGCTATTAACTTGTCCTTCAAACAACGTTCAACATCGTTTATCAAGATCAAGTTCCAAACACGACATGTAAGCGCAGCGTTCTTGTTGTAGTGCATAATAAAAAGAGGCGCGCTCATCTGTTGTTTTTGCGCGCAATTTCCAGCTCACGACCCCTTCAAAGATGTGATGATAACCGATAACTAACCGAAAGGAGAATTTAGCAGACGTGTCAGTCTATCAACTGTTCCATTTGCAATGATTCCACACGGCTTTCGCGCTCTGAGCCACAGGTCACACATGTCGACACGTTCAAGTAAGTGAGTGGCTTTTACAGCTTCTTGTGGTAAAAGTTAAAGGAAGGAGTAAATTGGCACTATTGGCTTCTTTGGATGTCGAAAGAAGCGTAGAAAAGGAAACCCCGCTTGTGTTTCTCCAAGAGAAAAATTCGGAAAAACAGTGGGGAAAGTCGGAGTTTTTTCAACCTTGTGTGAAAAGGTGGAGCTTACTTGAAGTAAAGCTTTGAGGGCTTTGGGAACTTGTAAAAGTTGGAAGAACATGTGGCTTGCGGTCGCTCCGCGGGTTGATGATGAGTGACGCTGTTTACATTGAATTGAAGCTTTACGAGACGTGGAAACGTCGGAAGGCTGCGCTTTTGTGCCTGTCAAAACGTTTGTAGTTTGTAAGCGTTCTGTTCAAGTGTTTGTATTGACAGACAGGCGATAATATTGAGTCAGACATATGAAGTTTCCTTCGTTGTGGTTACACCATTGACGCCTAAGAGGTTTACGCTTTTGAGAAGGCGCTGAATGTACTGCAGCGTTTATACTTGTTGACCTTGCCACGTTGTCATGGGATGTAACAGGGATCTTGGGAACTTGAGGTCTATGAGCTGATTTAAAGAAGATTTATAATTAACAGCGCTTTTAATACACAGCGGTCTATGAGCTGATTCGAAGAAGATTATAATTAACAGACCTTTAAATACACGGCGCGTGTGTCCAATTTAAAGGTTCTGCTCTTTGTATTAAAAAATAACGAGGAAACTTGTGGGTAAGTAGAAATTGGCTACAGTAACGTGAGGCTTGAATAGAAATTAATTACAAACTACTTGTTTCCATAAAAGTTTTGTACCAAGCTGTCATTGAGCTATTTAATGGTTTGCATGGCAACGTGCTGATTATGTAACGGATTTAAAAGTGTCGAAGTTGGTTGAGCACTGTGTAATCTACAGAAGCGCCACGTGCAACGTGGGCGACAGCGAAGGGCCGAATGGATACACGGCTGTCTGGTTTCAGTTTCAATCAAATTTTACAAATATTATTTTATACCTCGTGAGGTAAATATTTAAGGGTAACAAAAGAATCCTTCCTGGATTATGTCACTTTGTCGTTACAATTTCTTGTTTC
>JAQGBJ010002189.1:0-17765 GCA_034698345.1 Sphaeridia pumilis
AGTGATTGTGCGAAATCTTTCTTGGCCCGCTGTATCCCTGGAAGCATACAGAAAAAATCTATTTTAAGAAACTGGTCCCACAAGTCAAACATAAACACCCGTCAATCTGAGCATTGCTCTTCTCGCTCTCGAACATCTGAATTCATCATCATAATTTATGTACTTCTTCTAAAACAATTCCGTTGAAATGTAAAGACCAATGCCCAGGTTCAAAAGTAATTAGCTCACCATATCTGTAACTTGATTTTCTTTCCATCCAACTCAATGGTACGAATCTTGAAGTCAATTCCTGCAAGAAGAATAGAGAAACCTTAATGAACATGATCATATACAAACCTTTAATAACTTTTTCATTTTTACAAATAAAAATTGCTTACCGATGGTGGATATAAAGGTAGAGTTAAATGCATCCTCACTGAACCTAAATAGTAGGCAAGTTTTACCCACTCCCGAGTCTCCAATCAGTAGAAGTTTGAACAGGTAGTCGTATGTTTTTGCCATTATGTGGACGTTGAACTATTAGATTCGAATGCAGAAGATTTCAGAACTTGACTGGTTCGGTTCGACGGCACTGGACTAAATTCAAAATTGGCCTGGTTGGCAGCTTACTTGAACGAAATTGGGAAAGTTGATACTGATGAATGAGTATTTTGAGATGCAAAGTCTTGTTCTCCCGCTAAATTTCAGAATTGTTAGAGGCAAAACAGAAATCGTTAAAAATCAAGTTTAACTATTGAAACAACAGAACACGAAATTCAACATGGGCTCGTCTTGGAGTTGCCTGACTCAAACTGACTTTCGATAACCACTGTCACCAAACAAGTGTCAACCATAGTTGACGGTGTTATCGTAAACTAATTTTCGATATGACGAACAACCTAAATGCTGGTGCAGATTTGCAATCTGCCTGTCATGAAAATACTTCCTTCCTTACACAGGACCGCGATTTTGTTCAAACTTTAAACACAAATTTCGAACAAGTGCGTCAAATTCGCTAAACTTCCTTCAAAGGAACTCGGACGACGAAGACAGTTAAAAGTTGTGTGTACCTTATGCTGTAACCTATTAACGAGCCAAGATGATTCGATCTTGTACATTAGCTTTCACTGTTTAGACGGTGCCAAATTATCAACTCTCTTAAGAAGCAGATTCTGTGTATGTACGACAGGCCAGTGTGCAACACTACATCCGTTTGACGCCCATATATGTACATACAGATTTTTACGTGCATACTGTGATTTAGTCCTCTGCCTACAGGTATATCTACTTCTGGGCGGTTAAGCCGTTACAGTGTGGACATCATCCTGGTGGTCTACAGGCTTTTTCGACACTTGAAACTTTAATTGGCAGCAATTTTACTCCGTTTAAAACGAAATGTTTTGTAAGAATGGAAGTGATAGATTTCGATCAAGCTACAAAATCGGCTCATCTGATTTACATATGCATCTGGGCGCTCTTTGGCTGTCAAAAATTGAACACTGGCAAAACCCGCCAAACTAACTCGATGGATTTCACTCGATGACACTTGCCGAAAGTGCCAAAGGTCGATCTGTTTTGATCTATCAGATGGCTGAAGGAAGCACATGTCTCGTTGGACCGAACCTGTAAGTTTTGAAAATCGCAAGGCATCTGGGTTAAACATAAATTAAATTAATAGGTGGGATCGAACCTCTATCTGAATACTGTTGGTTTTTGCGCGGTTTAGGTTCTAGGAGAAAATTGTCTTTAGGCGATATCACAATGCAGTGCGGAAGAATCTTGGCCAGAAGTTTGTCAACTTCGTCAAACGCCATGGGTCCCATTAAAACCGTTACGATCGTGGGTGGTGGTGCTATGGGTGCCGGTATTGCTCAGGTGAGTCTTGATCGCTTTAATTGGTCTGAAACTTGGATGTGATATTTAAGTAAAGATTTTTCAATTTTGTTCTAGATTGGTGCGGCTGCTGGAAACAAGATCAACTTGGTGGATCTATCCGACGATGTACTGAAGAAGTCTCAAACTACAATTCAAACAGGGTTGTCCCGTGTCGGAAAGAAGATGTTCGATGTAAGGGTTAACGTTGCGCAGCGTGTGAATATGATTCCGGTTCACAGTTCACAGGCAATAGCCCATTGACTGAACATACTTTTGATGGGAATGCTTTCAGAAAGACCAGCAAAAGATCCAGGATTATGTCAGTAGCACTCTAAAGAACATTACCTTCACATCGGATCTGAGCACAGCGGCTAAAGGATCTGACCTAGTCGTTGAAGCTATTGTGGAGAATCTTGAAGCCAAACAGAAGCTGTTCCAGTCCATCGATAACGTGAGTTTTTGAACATTCGTTTATGAATTTGGCCGACTTATATATAAATTCTTAATTTTCAGGTGGCGCCTGATCACACTATCTTTGCATCGAATACATCATCAATCAAAATCGCTAACATCTGTAAGAACCTGTCGAGAAAGGACAGATTTGGTGGATTGCACTTCTTCAACCCAGTCCCTGTAATGAAGCTTGTGGAAGTGGTATCAACCGAAGAAACTAGTCCAGAGACACACAAAACCTTGGCGGAGTGGGGCAAATCTGTTGGCAAAGTAACTGTGGACTGCAAGGACACCCCAGGTAAGTTTGGATTCCGGATTAATGCCACTACTTGTTTGATTTCGACTTAACCTTACACGAGTCGTAATACTTCCAGGCTTCATTGTGAATCAGTTGTTAGTGCCTTATCTGGTGGAAGCTATCCGAATGGTAGAGCGAGGTAAGCAAAAAATGTAATCATGAGCATTGGATGCAAGTACCTTGGTCATGTAGTTTAATCAATCTGCATATCCTGCATCTCTAGGTGATGCTAGCCCTAAAGATGTTGATACTGCCATGAAGCTAGGAGCTGGATATCCAATGGGACCACTCGAGTTGGCAGACTATGTTGGTTTAGACGTTATCTACTTCATTCTGAAAGGTAATGGTTAGAGATCTACATACATGTAGGTGCAGTTTGTAACTGTGGATCAAATTAACCAATACTAATCCCGTTTTAACGTTAACTTTCAGGCTGGTCCGAAGAGTTCCCTGATGAGAAGAAGTACAAAATCCCAAGCACTCTCGAGAAACTCATTGAACAGAAACGGTTTGGTATGAAAACTGGGGCTGGATTCTACGACTACCCAAAGAAGGCTTAACTCTGAAATGTATCACATTGGGATTTTGGTGTTAGAATGATCATGCTGATTTAGAACTGACAACCATGAAAGTACCTCGTACCTCAAGACTGTCCTGAATGTCAAGTACTCGTGGACGTGAATCATTTGCTTTCACATGACATTTAGTTGGCTAGTTTGGATTAAAGGACAAACTCGAGTGAATCTTCAAATCGTTGCCCTCTTTTGTCGTAATTTATGGTTAGTACATGTATCAACTCAGAAGCTGTTGAAACAATTCTTGAATTTTAGAGGTTACGCCATATATCAACTTTAAACTCCGTTTAAAGATTATTAGGTAGCTTTAGCTACCTTATAGGTTCTGTTGCGTCCGACCGTCTGTCGGTCCGTGTGTCCGCGATGCATCCGTATGATGCATTAGCTTGGATGATGGCGTAGCTGACGTTATATGCATCGTCTTACTTCATGGCCCTATGGTGTTCGGTCGGCATTCTGGTTACCAGTTACCAGGCTCGACTTCGCGGCTTCATGGTGCCTGATTCGACCTCCTGGTGCCTTGACCGGTCCCAGGGTGTATGACTCGGCTGCCAAGGCCTTGGGGTTGCTTTGTCACCTTATGGGGCTTGACCGATGAGTTTTGTATACAAATGAGTCTATTCGAAAATCTAAAGCGACCTTTTCACACCGGGCCCCCGGTTCAGTCTTGCCGGTTTTAACCATTAGCAATTAACATAGAAGTACAAAAATGGATCTTTAACAAGCGTTCGTTCATTCTCAGTACTCATAGTTCTTCTTCACAGCCGACAGATGGCTTAGGCTGTACAGCCAGCGGTGGAATGGTACCGAGTTCGATCATAGTCACTTCAAGTTATAATGTCAAACAAACGCTTAAATCAAAGGCCAGGAGCCAGCAGTGCACTGCACTTTCAGAAATAAATAGGTCCGACTTCCATTCTTGACCTCGGGCGGTTTGTTGAGCAGAATAGGAAGATATGATCATGTTTTAATTCACAGTACGGGAGTAGGTTTGAAAAGGATGTAAAAATGTCCTGCTGAGAGACAATGATTGTTATTATTGGATTCATTTCATTCTGATCAGTGAGTGGCACAAGGTAGTGGAAGCTTGGTCAGGATAAATGCGGAATGTCTTTTGTTTCAGGTCTGCTGTAATCTGCAAGCTTTGCGTCATTTGTATTTACAAAGGTGGTGTAGTCAGTTTTGCCAGTTTGCCACCCCAGAAGAGACTCACCGAACCCCGTTTAGAAGAAACTTTTTTTGTGAGTCAACTTTTGACTGAGAGTCAACATCGACAATAGCTGCTCATTCAAGGAATTTTGGCAACAAGATCATGTGAGGTCAAAATCCCGTCTCGGATTGAAACTTTCGGTGGCAACGTTGATAAGGCTGTTGCGGATGTCAGAGTCTTGAGATGTTTCGTCATCATAGTTGAGGGTTGTACCCGTGTCCAGGTCTCGTCTCGTCGATCGACTAGATGAAAGGTTTCTCTGTTGTCTACTTGCTAGAGCCAACTCCTCATCAACTTGTAATTATATCAGAGACTTGCATTTTGGCTTGACATCAAGGTTTATTGGGTCGATTTGATGATTGCATTCCTATCCTAAGATGGTTTACAGTGGGCCATCCCGTATGAGTTCAAACTGCGAGACATGAGCCAAGTTAAGCGAACTTGGATGCACATAGTTCCATTAATGAAGTTCCGCTTGCTAACTTGTTGCTTGCGGGCTATGCGACTATGAGTGAATGTGCTTTATTAATAAGAAGATTTTAATTTACTTTTGCGCCCAAACTAGCATAACCGAAATGGCAATGTGATGGTGATGGTATGCAGAGACAAGAAGAAGCGCAATATTTCCAATGTATTCACAGGATGATTTGCATGGGGGGGATTCGGGAGGGCGGTGGTGGAATGATATGCAGAATCTGCAGAATCGCAAAAGCGTCTCCGTCGAGACTTGTTCTGATGAGCATAACGGAATGAAGGCGAAAATCTTGAATCAGGAGTTATGTATGTTCACTCAACTGAAATATGTCTTGCCTGCCTGGGTTGCCCGAACCCGTGCCATTCCTCTTTGGGATGAAATTCCACGAGAATCACGACGACGAAGACGACGACCAAAAGACGCTGCAGCAGCTTTTTTTCGTTTCTTGTTGAAAAACTTGATATCGTATACATACAACTTCACACGCCGGGACTAATACGTAAGAATAAACCTTTTTCTCGTCGTACTTCTTCTGCTGCTTGAAGTCTTGGAGAGCGGCGGTGGTAACAGCGCTGGTTGCAGAGTACAAGTTCCTGGTCATAATAATAAAATGTCATCAACAATCCCAGTTTACATGCATAACCATAACTTGATGATACCAGTTGCCGAGTTGACTTGAAGACGACAAACCACAATTTCATCAAGATCGAGGATCATATTTAACGCCGATTATCAAGTAGTCGATGCCAGCGAACTTGTTGGTCCAGTAGTGATGACGATGGTGACGACCACCATCGTCTTATGACATGCCAAACTTGCTTCGGTCTTTACGATCAAGGTTTAACGAAAAGTTTGTAGCTGTATTAAAAGACATGCGTTATTGCGTAACCTTTTCATCTGTTGACGATAAATGATTATTATGTATGCATATGCTGTATCGATTCACTGGATTCTCAAAGCTGATGAACGACAATATGAAATGGGGATTCTGCCCCCTCTTCGGTAAATTCCATGGTTTGAATCTGTAAAAATCCTGTTCTTGGTCTCCTCGTCTCTCATTATATTATAAAAGTACAAGTTTTGGTACACATGGCGAATTCATTTGAGCTCAATCTTGAGATTTTACAGCTTTGGATAAAATGCACTTTTTCTATCAATCACACTAAATCATCCCCTCAACTTGAATCCGGACAAGTCGTTTTGTTTCAAAGTGGCGAATTGTTTTGTTGGCAAATTTAAGCATCGGCGGTTCGGGCGGAGGCTCCGTCGCGAGAACCTTTGAGATTTTTGGAAATTATATTCATGCCCGCTGAAGGAAACGATACTGAATTTTATAATATTTTTTTGATGGAATATAAGACATAAACTTTAAGGTTTCTTGGATCATGAAGCCGCGATCAAATTAATTGAATAGCTGAGAAAAGTGTTATCAAATGGTAATCAGACCATTGGGAATTCACTTTAGAGTTAAAATATGGGTTCACTAGGTGTATATGTATGGGATTGAATACATTTGATTGAGGAAAATAAAGGTGTGAATTGGGAGGGTGAGGCAGACACACCCCTTCGGCGTAATGCTTTACAGGTAAAACGATTGGCATAAAAGGTGCAATGAATAGAAGTATTATCATAATGTTGCTCATCCTGAAGCATTGTTCCGATGCTGAATGGACTCGTTAATTTCTACCGCACACTTCAAACTCTCGCTATAGTGGCATTTAAACTGGAGATCAAGAACTAATCAAAACATGGAAATGAAACAACCAAGCCATTACCATTAACACCTGAGCTTGCCGGCTCTTGGATTGATTTCCGATGACTTGAATTGTTTCAACAACTTGTTGTTGTAAGAGCAAATATAATGTAAAGTGAAACCAGGTATCGGAAACACTTGTAAAGATAATGAGGTGGTTCTTGGACGCTCTAGAGAAAGCAGACATTTTGTAGCTCGCTGGCAATTAGCATTGAATTGGAATGCGCTGCATGTTTTTGCTCTACGTTTGTAATTCGACAATGTTCTATGGGAAAGCGGCGTGAATCATCCGATGTTAATGTTGATTTAAGCTGGAAGTTGCATCTGATATATGGAAAGAGAGAGAGAGAGAGAGCATACCGATTTTATCGGGATTGGAAAATGCCAGTGTGTATTGGAAATGTCTTTGGATTCTTTCTTTCAGCTCATCAAGTTCAAGGGTTTGAATGGAAGCTTTCGATCCAAGGACTTTGGCTTCTGGGTAGGAAGATGGAATGAAGTAGAATGGAAAATGGTTTGTGATAATTACAAAAGACGAATGGATCGACAAGGGAGATGATGGCAATCGGATTCTGTACGGACGCTGCTTCTGCTGGTAATAATCAGTAACATGATCTCATCATTGTTAAAGGGTTAAAACACTGTTTGATTGGCAGTTGATCCGGATCGCTTTCTTCATCGCCTGCCCTGTCTGATGGTTGGCCTCTGATTTGCCAATTTGCGTCTGCTCTAGTTTTTCTGATACATGCTCCTCGTCGTCATCCTGTAATCCTGTACACCTTGTGCGAAAGGCTCTGCAACAGACATTGGCTTCATCTCCTTCAAGTTGGTTACCTCATATAGCGGAACATGATTGTCGATAATACAGTTTGATCGAGACAAACGCCTCGAGAACTCGGTCCTGTAATCAGTGGCATAAATTAGCCTCGCTATGAAGCTACTTTAAGTTACCAAAGAAGTTGTCCAAGCCGCGAAACCCGCAGCAGCTCCTGTTCTTAATGATGAAGAAAGGGAGTGAAAGGCGACTTCCCTTGTTAGTTTGGATTGCCAATTTTCATTCTAATTCACACCCTCTCTCACAGAGTCAGTCTTGGAGACTAAATTCAAGTGAGGCAAGATTTGTAACAGGGGGACAACAAGACCACAAGGAACTTCAAGTGCTCTACATGCAAGAGCTACATGGCAAATCCGTGTACTTTTTTAATCGCTACGTTGTTACCCTTTGGAAATACAAGATCAGGAGCATCGAATTATTGGCGAAACCTGAATATCGACTTGACATGTGGAGGAGAGAATTGAAAGGATGAGAGAATTGCTCAAGTGTTCGGCAGCGTATTTTGGCCACTTGAAATTTCACGGTCGTTCGTATGTCTGCATATATATATATGTAATATTATATATGATATGATACATGTTGAACATTCCTGGGCTATTACACCCGTTCTACCAGGTATTTAACTTGGAGATCCTCATCAGTAGCCTCAAGAAAGATGCTCTCGAAAGAGGCGGACAGCCCAAGTAAGTCCATCTGAAAAGAAAGATAGTGAGAGGCTCCAACTTGTACTTGAAAGGTTATAACTGGGTTGGCGGATGGATTATAGTTGGGCGATGGAATCCATTTAATATTATAACAAGTACATGACTTTGGCGTAACACCTTTTGTATAAATAATTACCGCATATTTGCGAGAGTTGCTGCGGACAGGAAGAAGAAAATTTGCAATGAGGGTGCGTCATGTAGCGCGAATACAAAACCGGCTCATGTTACTCTTTTTTGAGAAACTATTTTGTGGTTGAGCTTAGAGGAAGAGTTATATATGAGAATTTACCTGCGAATTTAGTGTCGATGGTGGGAAGTATATAACGGAACTCGATAGTGGGCTTTCATTCAGAGAACGGATGGAATATGTGTGATGATTATATGTACGTGTATACGGCATTGTTGTGGACGCACTATACAAGTTTGCAATTTTTCTCGACCAAGAAAAAATTCGCCGGCCGGCACTCTGAATGATGCTTTGGCAAACTTTGATCAGCTTCACTTTTGCATCCTCAGAGTACGAGGGCCGAAGACGGCGGTGAACTGCTTCGTCATTATCATGATGGATTCTGCAATCACTCACGACCATGTGGTTCACTCACCATCGACAGCTTTTACCTCAGAGAAATTAGCCTAGATTAGCCCTTGGTATCTCTCAGATTTTGCAAGTATCATAATTACATGGTTTCCGATTAAAACGGTAGCATCGACAAACTGCTGAGCAGCTCCCTCGGTAGTGCTAGAGAGCACTTACATCCTTGGGACAAACGACATACTAAAGAAAGTCGAGTCGCAGGTACCCAACACGGTTTATATAGAAAATTGGAAAAAGAAAAATGATTATATTATAAGCTAATTTTGTGCAATTTAGTAGGTGAGCAATAAAGTGTAATGTTACATACATATGTATATACTTGGATAAGCTGACCGTAGTTGTTTCAACCCTGTAGTTGTTGATTTGTTCCCATTTCCCACATGGTGGTGAGTAGCGCAATATGAACTTCGACAGAGACATTAGCTCATGTAGCCTCGTCTAATGATGACTTTAATTATGTGTCCCTATTACTGTTGCATTGTTCTCGATGTGGAGTAGTGAAACCTGGGATAATGGGTCGCCTCAGCTATTTCAACAGTTGTCAGGCGTTTGTGTGACCACGTTTTTGTATGCACTCCAGAAGAGGCTTTGCAGATCCGTCGTGGTTTCCAACTTTTCCGCGTGTCCTCGTTTTTATTCGAAATTAATATTCCTCGAGTGTTTGCTTAGGTTTTGTGTAACTGTTTTACGGTTGTACCCCACAAACATTGTCAAGCGGCCGTGCCGTGCAAGGGTCGTGGCCTCTGTAGCTATACTTACTTGACAGTAAATGACTTCAACAGTATAGATTTTATTACCTCTCAGGTGAAATCCGCCTATTGAAATATTACATGTATTGGAAATCACGTGTCCAAGATTCTTTATAGAGTAGAGCAGAGGCATTTGTGACGAATGGAAAATTATTACTCGACTAACCACAATTATTTTTCATTTAAAGCTGTATTTGCATGATGTTAATAACTCCAAATTACCAGGTGGACTTGTTTGCCTTGTGATGAAGCCAGAGAAAAAACTAATTGAGCTTTCAACTATACCTTATGACTAAATTGCCCAGGCGACTCAAATAACCAGCCGCAACCAAACCATCTACCTACTTTGAGTTCATCTAAAACAGGCACAAGGCCACAAAAAGTTGCTTTCCCAGGCAACTTTTACAAGTCATTTAAAGGCTGACCTTTCCTTATAATAACTTCCCATATTCTTCCATATTGCTCTCACGTGCACCAGTGTCAAAAGTTATGAGGTTCATACGGGAATATATTAGTTCCGATTTCCGTGTTGAAGCCAAGGAGCTGAAAAGATATCGCGAATCCTTGAAATGAATACTGTTCTGATTGATAATAAACTGAAACTTGGAGAACTTGGTGGAATGAATCCAGAGAATCCATCGAGCTTATGAAAACGCTAATTGTAATGTGCACTAGATGCAGCAGACGACGACAGACTTTGAGCTGACATTTACTGACACAGCAACTTTGTCGCATTGATTCATTGTAATGATGGCGTAAAATTATTTTGCAAACTGCATCAACTTCTGTTTCCACACGTGCTACATTGCACAAGTAAAAAGCTTGTATACGGCTCAGGCAGTCAGGGAGAAATGAATTACCGCTTCTTTTAATGACTGATTTAATCACGCCAAAGTTGCATGAATAGATGTAAAAAAGTTGCAAATCTTTCAACTGTCTCCGTAGGAAACATCAACGGCTGAGCGAATTCGGTAAAGGACAAGAAAGTCATTATTATGTTGGCTGCGATTACGTCTCACTTTGATCTCATTTAGACGCTAGAAAAACAGCAAGAAGAAGAAACAATTTATGTATAACATCCTCATGGAAATAAACACACAGGTTTGTTGGGATGTTCACGTGCTCCATCATGGAATTTTTACCTATAAGCTGCATCGGCAGATTTTCTGCAACTTCATGTACACAAACGGCGACATTGTACACAATCGTTTGTGATGATAAGACAAAGTTGCAAAATGAATTAATAATATAGTAATCAGTCGTCATAAAATGGATCTATAAATGCTTATATTTGCACGTATTGCAGATCTGGACATATGGGCGTCTTCATTTGAAGCATTCATAGACACAAAATGTTGCGGATTATTCAATCCGTCGTAGCTGGAATTATTGCGTGGTAATTTAAAAAAAGTTTTACCAAGTGCGACACAAGACTAAACAATGTTGTTTTGTTGTTGCAAAAATGTGCGAATTAGCCCCAACACACCATTAACCTTGTGAAACAAAGTTGGCAGTTCTATCAAGAGATATTTACAAACACTCTCAATCAACAGCGCAATATAGAGCTGGACGGTTAAAGGTACTTCTCACACATCTTGACATTATGATCAGCAAATGCGCAGATTTGCAATTTTATACCCCTTTATCACCTGCTCTATCCATGTTTCCAGACTAGCAAGGTAATGTCAATGTTGATTGTGTTTATGCGGTTCGGTCGTCGTGTTGTAGTGGGTTTAGATGCTGGACTGGATTTTCAGCTCGTGCAAATCATTTTGAGATTATAGCGAAATTGTAGTCGCAGTTGTCGTCACAATCGTGCCACTTGTCTTGCTAAATTCATTCATGCTTTCTGCCTGGCTAGCTTATCATTCAAGTACAAATTCCCCTGAACGAGTATCTTGCTCCACGTGTAGTAGATTTAAATTATCAACATAACACTTGGTTCAGATGAAATTAACACTAAATGCTGTTCATATGGCAGCGGATGCTACTGCGAGGAGTCCTCGTGATAACTTAACCAGTATAATGGGTCCAAGGGAATCTTCTTCAAGAATCTCTTTGAAAAATCTCGCGTTTCTGTGGAATTGGATAATTTGATAAACTATAGTGTCCTCTTGACGTATGTTACTTGCGATAACGGTGGTTAACAAAATGTCATCCTCTGTTACATTGCCTTTTTCTTGAGTGACCATTGACCATCATCGGCAAAAACTTGTTGAATTACAATCAAGTGGTTGAAGAAAGCTCAAGTGTTTTTTCCAATGTCCATCGAGAAGATGCCTACGGGATGAGGCCATTTGCAATTCTCCATTGTTTATACTGTCAGACATGTTCAAGAGTGACGCCAAGAAGGATGATTACTTTTAGTGCACTTTTGCTCACTACTCAGGATGCATTAGATGCATAAAAAGTATATTTCAAACCCGCACAAACCAAACAATCTTTGTCAACATAAAAGGTTCCAAGGTGACCGCCAAAATTATGATAGACGAGCTAAAGACCAAAACAAGCTTTCCCGATATCCTATTTTATCATTGCGACTGACGTGAAAAATGGCCCTCATATCACTTGCCCGCTTTATCCGCTTTTTACTCTCCAGGGGAATGTGTGAAATACCGCATGGTGATAAGTAAATGATGATGGACCGGAAATGCCAATCATATTATCACATGTCAAACATTCTCACGTTGGTCGAGACTTCAAGACGTGTAACATGGTGAGGGGAGACCAAGTTGCATTCGGCAAAAATCCAGGAACTGCGGTTTCGTTCTGGGCTAAAAAACCGCAGTGTCTGTTGTCTTCCAGGCAGCTGGGAAGAAAGACACAAATCAAATCAAGAAAAGGAAAAGGGTTGCAATGTCAGCTTTTCCATTACTTTTCCATAAACTCCACATGAGCATAACACGACAACGCTTTTGGAATATAAATCACCGATTTGAGCTTACACGTGCCTGCAATCAGCCGATTTCGAACAATATATACATATAAATATATATACTTGGCACTACACGAACAACAACAACTAAAAATACCTGAATTGCAAATTCTATCTTGTAAAAAAATTCATGTTGCGAAATAAAAACGAGATCCTAGAGCGTGATGAGGGTTGCAGGTTAAAACAATGGTTTCTCTTGGTAAAATTAGAAACAGGTCCTTTTCCCGTTCCTGCAGAAGTGTTAGTACATACTATGAACTATTTTCTTGGATTAACTTCTCTGATCTTTCCGTATAACTTTTCATCGAATTCATATTCTGCAATAACTTTTCATCGTCAACTGCTACTGCCTCTCAAGAAACGGAAAGCATAGAATATTTTAAGCAAAAGATTCTTTTGAGTTAATGCAAGAATCACAAGAATTCCAAGATAATCTTCGACTAACTGGTCTCTGTGTCAAATGTAAATATTGGAATTCGCGATGGCTGTAATTGAGTTGGTGGTTATTGTGATAATTCTTATAGAAGCGAACGGATGTAGCTTGTTTGCGTGGATCAGAAGCACGCGGTGGAATCGTGAACTTATCTCGCGGCAGTATATTTGCTTGAGATTTCCCCAAAGCCCATGTACACCATAGTTTATCTGTCGAATGTAAACTGAAAATTATTGTGTCTTACCAACATGACGTTATGTTTGATTTTAACCATCGAAAGGGGTAATCGGCCAACACTTTTTTATATTCGTGTCCGAGAGAAGATCAAACACAAAAGAGGTTGGATGATATAAATTATTCTTAGCCTTAACACCTATGGTCAGAGTAGAAGAGGCCAATAACTCTAACTAACTGGGATTCTCATACGCAGAATATTATTTGTAGACCTTGTTTGACAGCCGATGATCATTTAAATGTAAACCATAGCCTCAGAGCTAACGGAATAAATAGCTTGGTTTCTTGTAATCTATGTAATACACGACGTTGTTAAGACATATTACTACACGTTTTACAACTCGATCTCTGGGATTTTGTGTGCTGCATTTACAATACCGGGGAATTATATGCAAGTCACGGCTTGGAGACGGTTTCTTTTTTTGTCTTTCACCAGCTGAAAACAGCCCTCTTTTCAAAATTCTCGTCATGTTTCATATTTATATATACGCTTCACCTTTTCTAGCTGCAAAGTCCATGCGACGCGGCATACTGACTGAGCCGAGTTATGTTTTGGTCACTTTTTAATGTTGCATTCTTTCTAATTGGCTTGTTGCACAATTTTTCCAAGGTGGTGAGGACATGGAATTGAGCGGAGGAAACGAGACATTAGCTCGGTCACGCTCGTCAGAACAGTTGTTTGTTGCAGTTTAAAGCGTGTATTTTGACTCTTTCATGGTGAATTTTCCCCTTGTTTTTTATTTGTTGGTCTGTGTAAGTGTATAACAAGGAGCTTTTTTTACCGACTTTTGACAATGACACTTGTACGATGCCGGTGACAGGACAAGCGGATGTCGTCTCACCAATTCGCTTTTTGAAAATGGCAAGAATGCCCGCAGTCAGTCTCTCATCATGATCATCGACCATGGACGTTTGTTGGGCGTCTAACGAGATTGCTCCTGCAATTTGTTTTTGTTGCTGTAGTGTTTCAGGGTGTCAAAGTTGGCTGAGCGGCACCCAGCAACCGAACCAGCAACAGACCCTGGAGTCAGCCAAGACCAACATCAACCAACAAAGACCACGAGAATAAGAAAGGCGACGCAGACTGAAAAATTCCAAGAATACAAACAATTAACGATATTGCTCATTCGAATGCGCGGCAGCATTCCTTAGGGCACCATTCACGGCGCGAGAAGTTTAATAGCGACCAACAATCACATGTCATCAAACAACATTACGGCAGGACGTCAGGTAGCTAACTGGGCCTCCAGGCTAACAGCAGCGGCATTTCCCTCGAGGCGACACGCAATATTTACTCTGATGACGCTAAACAGTTTACTTGAATTCATAGTCATTCTTTTCTGTGGCCGTCGAGCCCATTGATACGGAGTCCTGCCAAACTTGGTTTGTTATCACAACAATATTATGTATACTATAATCAACGTTACAATTTTCATGGGTTGTTGTGTTGTGTGGGCGGGTACAAAAAATGAGAAAAAGTCCAGGGGGAACTATTATAGAATGTGACAGGTGACAATGGTTTTGCTATTTGAACTGAATGCCCGAGCATTCGGCAAGCTTTTTTTTGGCAAAGTTTAAAAAAAACATTAAATTAGCCCAGATACGTCCAATTTAATCTATATCGCCTGGTGTTCACAGTTTATAGGAATGACGTTAACATAGAGCAGGGCAGTTACCTCCGGCTGCTACTATATTGCACCTTGTGGTGCATTTCTGCCAAAACAATTCTTGTATTCAGAAAATAACATGGAGCGCAGTCTTTTTTTCTCCTTCCACCTCCACCCACATTCAATTCAGCTCATATAGACAACAGAGGTTAAGCGGGACTTTTGCCAAAACGGCGACTTGCTCAAACGGCGCGAAACCGGCTTATAATATATATTGGCTTGGACGGATGTTTGGGAGACGAGAAAAGGCTGAAAGCTTGTTCTTGTTGTTCTATCTCGGAGAGATAAAGCCACCTGTTAAACATCTAAACACATTGCGAAACTGTTTATTTGCACAATGACCAAAATGCATTTCCCAGAAAGGAGCAATTAAACATTGACTAATTCCTCTCCTCGGCTCCCTCCGCAAAACAATAACAAGACCGCCATCCGCTTTTGACGTGCA
Source organism: Sphaeridia pumilis (assembly GCA_034698345.1). NCBI lineage: Eukaryota > Metazoa > Arthropoda > Collembola > Symphypleona > Sminthurididae > Sphaeridia > Sphaeridia pumilis. The sequence continues at coordinate 15,216 of JAQGBJ010002189.1, forward strand.
AAACAAAGACGTCCTTCTAATGGAGTTGACGTTATGCATCTGGTTTAAAGTCATTTACTATCGTAAAGTCTGTTTTTAACACGGCCACACCTTTTAGGCTTCAATTATATATTACTTGTTCTTGTGAACTTTGCCTCTTGTCAGTACTTTTTTTCATGATCCACAAAAGGGAATTTCCTTGCATTTCTGTAGTAGTTGAAAAGTAGCTGCTTTAAATCGTTAATGAATGAAACGCGATTCTGCCGTTACCGATCCAGCCCAAACAAGCATGAGTAACGCTGACGAATGCTGTATAGAGCACAGTAAATAAACATTGGCGTTAATCGGTAGATTCCGTGTAAAATTCTAGAGACAAAAAAGTCTGCTGACGAAAGTCGCTAATGGCCAGTATTACGTACGTCTCCAGGAAAAAACGGGAATCGGACATCTCGTGGAATATCGTCATCGTGTCTCTGCTGTGCATGCGGAAATGCATTGCTACGACTTTCACTTGGTTTACGAACGACAGGTGTTTGATACACATTTTATTTTTTGAAACAAGAAATACATATTGCGGTCGGAGCTGAGGCTGGACAACAGGTGGATTGCGATACTCATTCAGAAAAACATTTTCGCCTCAAGTCGATCTTGCGGTGACTTGAAGTATTGGATTCAAGAGCTCAGGCGCGCGCGCTGCGCTGCTGCTCTTTTTGGTCAGTAGTGGCAAAGGAGTTGTGAAACTGAATAAATGAAAAAACCCTGGCAGATGCATGACTGTAGGTTGTATTCTTGTGGCAGACTCTGAGGGCCGCACACTTTTCTCATTCTGATGAGGACAGGTTTATGAAATAGGAAATGACGTGGTGTCTGCCATCGAAACGCTGCTGCCGCCGCCGCTGCGACCTCTTCTCCTTTTGTTCCTTTCATCTTCCATTTCTCCGTCTGCTGCTCCTCCTGCTGCTATGGCAAGTAAGTGTGCAGATTGTAAAAAATTGCAATTTTCCACCACAGCCTCTTTCGACATTGCCCTGCTGGCCGTGGGTTCGTGCCGGCTGCGCGATGCCTTGGCTGCGGCGCTCTCACAGCTGAACCGCGCCTTCCTTCCTCCTTTAATTCACATTTAAGAGGGCTGAAGCAGGTCCCATTCGACATTGTTGCCACCATCATTATATATATACCGACCACCATATTCATTTCATGCTTTCTTTTCGCAGCTTGCCAATTTACGCATATTTTTCTCTTCTCCTACACAGACAGAGAGACTGGGGCCAGACAACAGAGGCACGCATGACCTCAGGGGACGAATTTGACAATCTCCGCCTCTCTTCACTCTCTTTTCGTACAAAAACCAATTGGCAAAACACAAAAGTCCATCCAAATTGGCATCCTGTTCTAGTTATACCTACACAGCCCTGAAACTTTTCAACTGAGAATCTAATTTCAAAATTCTGCTATTATACATATGCCTATCTCAAAAAAGCGACTTGGAAAAAGCTTATTTGTAAAGTTGAGGGCAAAAGCCCACTGTGTACCCACTACCAAAATCTAATTGTCCATTTACATGACATTCTAAAAATTCGAGCGTCATTGTAGCTTTTTCTTGGGCTCGTGTGCAATTTCAAAGTCCAACTAACTACGCTGTTGTTTGCGCATTCCTCTCTTTATTTACATTACAAGCGCCAAATTAAAATGTAATTACATGTAAGTGGCAATTGCCGAAATTGCTTCGACAGATTCTCCAGCAGCAGTGACTGAGAACGTTTGGGTTCCATCTTGGAAGTCGCGAAGCCGAATTCAAAGACTGCAGATTTCTTTGGAGCTTCTAAAGCTGTATATTACTGTGCTTCTTCAACGTTCTCACAAATTCCGTTTTAAAATCTCTCTTCTTGTACACACTTGTAAACTTTATCAGCAAATTTTGCAGTCTGGTATTCCATACTAATTAAAGTTAGCGTTGTGAACGTGCTAAGACAAAAATGCTCGGCTTCGAAATTTGGCATTCCGATGGATGTCCAACTGGTGGCTCTGAGTCAGCTAATTCATAAGATTAAAGGAGAGAGCAAATTGAAGTGGCGCATGTGGCGGAAGGAATTTCAGACTATAATCTCTATCAAATGCACTAATTTAGATAGCGTCCACGAGCATGTTGTTTCAGGACTTGGACAGACGAATATCTAATTGTTTTGGCGGACCGCAATTTACCTTAAAAGCCTAATCTCTTACAGGACGAGCTTTAGGTAATTTCCATTATGCTTCGTGTTTTGGTCAATGAAGTCGGCGACAGGTGTGATATGATGATCAGCTTCCGTATTTTATTAGTAGGCGCGGGCAACTATAAACTCGAGTGAAATATCGTGTCCTATAGTCGAGGAGAGCGTTTTTTCCAAAGGACTCTGTCTGAATCATTCAAGCAAAAAAAGTTGGGGAGCTATTAGTCGAGTTTATATAACGCAGTTGGTGTGTTATAAGCCTTAAAGAATGCTTTTCACGCTCGCACAGGAAGACTAATCAGTTTAATCGACTCTCCAGAGGAGGTCTGTAGGTCAAAGAGATATGGGGTTTTGCTGGGAA
>JAQGBJ010002190.1:0-17765 GCA_034698345.1 Sphaeridia pumilis
ACTTGTCGAAAAAATTTGTCAGGCTGTCAAGATACGGGATATTAACAATATGTTTAGATCTTATATGGACAAATGGCAGGATTTTTAGAGGCTCCTTTCCATGGACGTATAATCGTGTTGATTGACGGAGAAGCTTTCTCACGGTGCCTCTTGTATATTATCTTCCATATCTTTTGAACGCGAATCTGACATGGATTTGCTATAACCTTGGCGATAGTAACAAATCAACTAAAAATTCTTTCCACCCAAAGTCACTCATGATTATGGTATCCGTGTGAATGAAGGCAACAACATGTCCATTACGTTACGCCTTCACCGCTTGCCGTATCGCACCTTTCCAAAAGCACCTTGCTCATGTCTCATTAGCCATAATGAAGAGACTCGTTGGGAATTTTTTCCATGGGCCCACATCTTGAGCAAGCAAAGACAAATTTGCACAAACATCAAGACCATTAACAAATTGACATTTTTGCCACTTGACGCTTCACAATTTAAATGTTATATTGCACAAATTGACAGCTTTTTGCTGGCTTTTGGACATTTGATCCCTAATGATGATCATCTTCTTTTTCTTCTTCTTCGGAGGCTCCTGCAGCTCGCTTGGCGTCTCGCAATCATGACAACCAGTTTGGTATTAAAGCTGTAACAACAAAATTATCAGTGTCTACAATGTTCTCATTGATTTTCCCACGGTTCTTCCCCCACATACGGAACACACGGATTTTTGTTAATATATGGTTGAGATGGAGCAGAGGTTAATATTATGTAATATTTGTGTTTAACAGGATGGAGCAGAAGGGTTGGAATCAAACACCACATTCGACTGTACCTTGACATGTCCACCAGAATTTCCGCATCGGAACGTGCCCGAAAATTCTCCACCGTTTTGTTCGAGGGATAGCCCAGCGTAAGTATTTTGCTAATTTTTTTTATGAATAAATTGTCAACTTGCTTGACTTGTATATAATACAATAAGCAAGGCGAGAACATGACATTTGTAAGACACCTTGACTAATTAAATTTATTTGCACCTGTTCCATTCACAGGTCGCCTGGAGACCACAAGTCGACGATAATAGTCGGAGTCGTTGTCGTCGTCTCGATCGTTACTGTCTGCATCCTCATCTTGTGGGTATACCGTCGTAAATTCAAGAGCAAGGAAAATACACTAAAAATGACGATGGAAATGATGGGCAATGGATATAACGACAATGAGCCTCTTCAGCCTACCAACGTCAAGCCAAATTTGTCCAAATTCAGAACGGTCAAAGAAGAAGAGTTGCGTAAAGGGGGAATTCTTGGATGCGGCGCTTTTGGGACTGTCCACAAAGGTGTGTGGATACCCGAAGGGCAAAATGTAAAAATTCCAGTCGCCATCAAAGTACTTCGAGAAGGGACGGGAGTCAATACAAGCAAAGAATTTTTGGACGAGGCCTACATCATGGCGTCTGTCGAACACCCGCACTTGCTCAAGCTTCTGGCTGTTTGCCTGACTTCGCAGTTGATGCTGGTTACACAACTGATGCCGCTGGGATGCCTTCGGGACTATGTGCACAATAATAGGGACAAAATTGGATCCAAAGCTTTACTCAACTGGTGTTCGCAAATTGCAAGAGGAATGGAGTATTTAGAAACTCGAAGGCTAGTGCATCGAGATTTGGCAGCGAGAAACGTTCTAGTACAAACGCCCACTTTTGTCAAAATTACCGATTTTGGTCTTGCAAAATTGCTCGACTTGGACGAGGATGAGTACAAGGCGGAGGGTGGAAAGATGCCCATTAAATGGCTCGCTTTGGAATGTATTCGAGATCGGGTCTTTACTCACAAAAGCGATGTCTGGGCTTTCGGTAAGAATAAATCTTTTTGAAAAAAATATCCTGAGGAATAAATACAAGTTATTAATGTATTTGATTGATATTACAGGTGTAACAGTGTGGGAACTTTTGACTTATGGTGGCAGACCTTACGAAAACATCCCTGCCCGCGACGTTCCAGATTTGTTGATGAAGGGCGAACGCTTGGAACAGCCTTCAATTTGCACTCTTGAGCTTTACATGACCATAATAAAGTGCTGGATGGTTGATCCAGAAGCTAGACCTTCGTTCAAAAAATTGGTTGAAGAATTCACCAAGATGGCGCGAGATCCTGGTCGGTATTTAGTCATCCCTGGAGACAAGTTGATGCGACTTCCATCATATTCTCAACAGGTGTGTAGAATATAGAACTTGGAAGCTAAAATTGGATGTTGACTCAATATAAAATATTTTTTTTATTTACTTCCTATAGGACGAAAGGGAGTTGATCAGGAACTTGTCATCGGCACTGGAAGGTCCAGAACAAATTATGGACGCTGAAGAATATCTCCAGCCGACAAGTACTGGCACTACAACGACGTCGTCCTCTTCGACCAACGGAACCTTGAAGCGAGGTGCATATCTTCAAGATGGCTCTTGGTCCGAAACATCGCCAAACTCGAACACAAGACTGCGAACCAGGCAAAGAAATGGTCTTCCTGGGACCATCGACTCGCGCTATTGTATTGACCCTCTCAAGTCGTACGGACGAGATATGAGCGACGGCTTTTGCACTGATTCTTTGAAGCCTGGTCAGCGATTCCTTCCAGTCGATGACGATGACTACTTGATGCCATCTCCTCAGACAAATCCTAATGCAACCGCATACCTTGATATTATTGGAGACACTGGTCGAAGTCACAACGGTAAGTGTATCATAAAACCTGGATGCATTGCCACTAATTCAAAAAAACTCTTATCGAAACCTTGCACTTCACAGGTGTCACTGACGGAATGAGCGATTATGAAAGGTACCAACTTCGACGAAACGGCGGAGGCTACCCAGTCACATTCGTAGACAATCCAGAGTACCAATTTATGAATCGCGAATACTCAAATCTCCCCTTGGCCTACGCCCCCATAGGTCTTCCCATCCCTCACAACAATCCGCCATTAACGCCCAACGGCCTCCCCGGAACCAGCGGTGGGAATAGCGCCAAAACAAGTGTATCGTTAAGTGGGTCTTCTTCCGGCACCACCCCCAAGTCATATCAACATCCGTCGTCCACAGGATACCCTGTAAATAATCACCTTCGGCCAAGTTCAGTTCGTCATAGTTCGAGATCCGAAGAAGAGTCAGACCACGAATACTATAACGAAATCGATCGACTAAAACGAGAAATGCAACCGTTGCAGCAACAAGTCCGCAAAAACGAAACAACCGTTTAGTCTTGGTCAATTGTGCTATAAAAAGCGTTTTGTAATTTTTTACGTTTTGTATGTTATTTGTTTTTTGGACATTAGTAACTTATAACTGACATTTTTGTAATTATAGTTTTTTAAGTTTGTGCGTTTTTTGAAGCGACGTCCCATATACTGACATATGCTCATCAGAAAATTGTAAAGTTTGTATTGTAAAAAAATTGTGAAATATCTCTAGCATTATCGATTATCGAATTTTCTCTTTTGTAAATAGCGAGAAGTTCAGACTTCAGACACTCGACAATATTATCCTCAAATAGTGGTTCTTGATAAGCACTCACAAATCAACGACAATCTACAACAGCCGTGTGTCTTCTAGAATTCACTAATATCAATAACCGAATGATCAATTCAAAATCAGTTGCCAAAACCAATCTTTCCATGTAACCTGTAGAACAATCATGTTTTGTAAAAATTTATTTCCCAACATCTCCTTTGACAAAACTTGGGAAAAATCAATTGTGTATATTTGTAATTGCAAGCCTTGTAATCTATAAAAATATATAAGTTAATTATAAGTTAAGCTAAGGAATCGAGAAAAGTATACGTAGATCCCAAAGAGCCCACTTATATACGAGCAAGGGCTCCAGGTGGCACCCTACCTCAATTTACGATCAAGTCCGTTTGAAACTCCAAGTTTCTTAAATATGAACAATCCTACTTTGAAATGCATAGTTAAGTTATCGTCTAGCGGAAGTAGAGTTGATTACTGGCAATTCATAATCAACGTTTTTGACAGTACAAATATCTGAAGACGAGATGCACAATCGATTTGGGACCCAGAGAAAAAAGAAACTGATGTATTTTATGTTACTAACTATTGCAACTATTGTTAACAAACCCAAATGGAGCCAAGTTAGCAGTAACCGTTGTGACTGAAACCGTGTTACAAAATTCGTTTAGTTTCTTTGTTGGAGGTTGAATTTATTGTTATGTGTATTAATCGTGTTTGCTGTATGCTGGAGTCATGCATAAGAACTGTTTTGAAGCCTTTTTGGGCTCTCGATTACGACTGTGATACCCTTATTAGTAATTTAATAAAATTGATACAACAAGAAATATCGTTATTCCTTCTCATATTTGAACTTTTAAAATCATGAACACATCGATGCATGTTCAGGATACAACGAAACTGTGGGACGCTATTCGAACGTTTGCAAGCCTCGGCGTTGACGTTCCATTGGCGATCTCTAAGAATAGCAATTACATTTTTGAAGTTGGGCTTATCTAAGCGGATCAAATTCTCTAGAGCTCGCCACCATTGCGAAAAATTTTGCACATCTTTTGATCTCATTTGCCGTTTCTTACATTATAAAAGCTTTGATGAAAAACCCAGACAGCCTTGCATAAGAGGCGATATGCCTATGTCTGGTCTTGAAAAGACATCCTTGCTGTACTTGCATGTTTATGTTTTAGCAAGCAGCTGTAGCTCTTGGATCGCCCACCTCAACAAGTTCTAGGATAAAACGTTTAAACTGAACTTTGACATTTGAAAAACAAAATTGATTATAATTTGACATGTGGGAGATAAAATTTTAATCGAGATTTTCCTGATTCAGATTTATTAATCACCTAGAAAACGTTTGAAAGCTTGCATATTTTTTGGACGGAACAAAAGCCAAAGCTGTCACCCGACTGCCCATGTCCTATCTGCCCACACCGAGAATGTTGTGAAGGAAAAGGATTCCTTTACAGAGTGCACACCTTATCTCAGCCAGTCGTCAAGAAGTGAACAAAGTAAATAATAATAGAATGATTAATTTTAATTATCGTTAGATCGATCTAGGGAATGACAGACGGTGATTTTCATCATTAGAAGACAGTGTTGAAGGTCGTTAAATTTGTTAAACAACAGTGACAACGAAAGTTGACTTTAAGACGGGCTTCTTGACATTCAAAACAACAATAACAAACCGTGTAATTGAGCGGTTTAGAACAAATTAACAGCTTCAGTAGTCTATTTTCAGGCAGAAGCTTGAACAGCACCCGGAATTGATAAAAGTTGGTTAAATAAGTTAATTACAAACCTTCGGATCTTTTGAACATGACCTGATCTTACAACATTGTTTTGATCTAGATTTCCAACTGTGCACTCAGGAAGGACCGCTTCAAGCTCCAAAATGGGATATCAGTTCATGTCAAGTACCACTTGACCCAGTGAGCACGAACATTAAGTGTCATTAGCTGCTCGTGTGTTCGTAGTTACCGTCGTCTCAAAAATGAAAATGAAGTTCGGTGGAAGATCGTCCCATTTTATCTTTGCGATTCTGCTGTTCATCAGTTTTACTCTAGTCAAGGGCGATGAAAAAGGTATGTTAGTGAAAAGCTGATTGTTTGAAGATTGGGGCGATATTAACGAATAGTGATACGATTGATTTACAGAAACAAAGAAGAAGTCGTTAACTTGCAAGTGTAGCAAAAGTGTTTGTCCAAACGAAACATGTATATCGGACGCATACTGCATGACTACCGTCAATCTCAAGGATGGCGTCAAGGAGTACACGTATCAGTAAGTTCGGTATTTATACAAGACCTACGAATTTGGAATTAGCTCTGCTAAAAAGGTTGTGACAGTGTAGGATAGAAGGAGAAAAGGAAAGAATGTAGCTTGAGCCGGTTAGATGTTTGAAATGCAAAATTACACATGGTGACATTGTTTTAAAGGTGTTTAGAAATTGGTAACAGTCTACCTCCTGAAGACCCAAGAATATGCCACTGGAATGATCCTCACTTTGCCGCAAAGTGTTGTGCCTATGGAGACCTATGTAATCGTTTTTTGACCCCAGTTCTGCAACAGTACCCTAGCGCAACTTTGGTGAATCAGTCAGAAATTCACAACAATGAAGGTATACTAGGATTGTTCAGTGCGGAAGCAAGTCAATTGTTTTTCAGTATTTTGGGTCTTGTGAATTTTAAAGTCTTGTGCATGTTCCTAATTCGTTGTAGCAGAGTTTAATCTTTCGGATTGATTATTCAACCTTGAGTATTGAACTGGACAGCGGAAATTCAAGTTAAGATGTTGGATGAAAGTTTAAAGTTATAAATGATACTCGAAGAGTAGGCTAGAATACCCTAGGAGCTACTGTCAGGAACGAGTAAATCAAGCAGAGCTATGCAGGGAGCAGGAGCATTCCGTGAGCTTGACATCAAAAGCGAAATTTTAATTTCAATGTATGTGCAGGTGCCTACCGAGTGATGTAGCGTTCCCTATTGATCGACCAGTTCAGTGTTATACAAGTCCTAAACTTCAGAATTCTGCTCAGGACTGCTGTAGCAATGCAGATTTGTGTAACCAAGACTTGCATCCAAAACTTATTTTGCCGATTCCTGAAGGTAAGAAACGAAAAATAGTAAACAGCCGGTACAGCATAACAAGGAACAAGTAGTTTTAAGTGAGGTGTCGTAGAGAAAAAGTCAGGTGTTTGCGTCCGTGTCCAGCTGGTATTCAGGACTGTTATTTGTCTTTGATCGATTTTTTGCCGTGTGCCTAAGGACAATGGATGTTTGTTGGCTTACTGCTCACATGGACTCACAGAACTAACTGTTCCCTTAGCTGTTGGCTGTTTTTTATGAAAAGTTATGATTAGCCAGTGAAATGAATCAAACTATACCAACTTTTTCAGATCCGGCCCAGTCGCTCTATGAAGTCCTGAAATGGTGCCTCGTAGTAGCGATTCCTATTTTCGTCATTTGCGTCATGGGCATGTGGCTATTGTATCGACGTTGGTTACAAACCAGGGATGATAAGCCGCATTATAGCAAAGATGGACTCATGGACCCGTTCATTCCTGATTGTGTGAACATCGATGGGAGTGGACCACGAAGTTTACTCCGCGATATAATCGACATGACTACTAGCGGTTCAGGTTCAGGCAAGTGGCACATTTGCGATAATGCGTACAGGTGTGAAAAGGGGATCTTTTAACGAATTGTTGTTTGTTACAGGATTGCCCCTCCTTTTCCAGAGAAGTATTGCACGTCAAGTACAATTGAACGAAGAGGTCGGGAAAGGTCGATATGGTGAAGTATGGAGGGGACGCTGGAGAGGAGAGAATGTGGCGGTGAAAATATTTTCTTCTCGAGAAGAGCGTTCTTGGTTTCGAGAAGTAGAAATCTACCAGACCGTCATGCTCCGTCATGACAACATTTTGGGTTTCATTGCTGCCGATAATAAAGGTATGGTTGCTCAGACCTAAATAGCTTTAGCAACGTCATGAAGCATTAATGAGAGCTTTTATTTGTCTCCGTAGATAACGGAACATGGACACAATTGTGGTTAGTGACGGATTACCACGAAAACGGATCATTATTTGACTACCTCGGCAGAACAACCTGTGACCCGATCCAAATGATTCGTATGGCGTTAACAATTGCAACTGGGTTGGCTCATCTCCACATGGAAATTGTTGGAACGCAAGGAAAGCCTGCTATTGCACATCGAGATCTTAAATCAAAAAATATCTTGGTGAAAAGCAACGGTACCTGCTGCATCGGAGACTTGGGCTTAGCGGTGAGATTTGATATGGAAACCAACGAAGTCGATATTCCTCTCAACAGCCGCGTTGGAACAAAGAGATATATGTCACCTGAGGTTAGATTCATTTGTGCTAAATCGAGGCAATCGGAAAGAGCAGTTTTAAAATAGTGTTTGATCTTCGTAGGTGCTGGACGATACTATCAACAAGGACAATTTCGATTCGTTTAAACGTTCTGATGTTTATGCTATGGGGCTCGTGTTCTGGGAAATTGCGCGTCGTTGCAATGTTGGAGGTAATGTACTTCAGCAAATGCTTTACCTTTCTCGAAGTACCGAAATACAAGTTTTTGTGTTTTCTTACAGGTATATATGACGAGTACCAGTTACCATTCTACGATATGGTACCGTGTGATCCTACAATTGAGGAAATGAAAAAGGTGATATGCTTAGACCAGCAGCGTCCATCAATCCCCAACAGATGGCAATCTGTGGAGGTATGATTGAAAAATATCTTACGAGTTTTTGTTCTTCTGTGCAAATTTTCAGTTTTCTATTCTATCCTTTGCAGGCGCTGAAATTGATGTCGAAGCTCATGAAAGAATGCTGGTATCAAAATGCAGCTGCCCGGCTTACAGCTCTACGTGTAAAGAAAACGCTATCGAATTATGTCACTTCTGACAGGAAATATGACAAAATTGATCTGTAGTGCTAGAGCAAGAGCTAATTAATTATATTGTTATCATTTTTATCCGAAGTGAGGAAGTTATGTTTGTTTATGATGTGTGTTAGTTAACTGTCCATAGCGGTAAAATCGCATTGACGGCATTTTGTACCACAAAAGCGGTTGTTGGAATGGGTTATACAAGGAATAATTTTTATTGAGTACCAAAATTTTTTATGGTTTACTGACTGTTATATCTTACATGCTTAACGAGCAAAATAGGTCATTTTGATGGCAAATCATGTTTTGTTTTCACTGTTGAAATTGGGCAGCATTGGGCGAAACATTAGAATAGGTTCTATGAATCTTGTATAATTGATCGCGTAAGTTATAAGTTGATAGTGGTATACAATCCTTACATGAGCTTGACAGTAATTTTTGGATTAAACACAATTTGTGGACTGAAAACTTAAACTCAGACGTCGGAAATATTGGGGCGGATTTTGTTTATTCGTAGAATGCATGCGGGTACCCTAAGCTCAGGTTGGTAATTAGTCCTCGAAAACTACGGAAATTGAAGAAGTGAAGTAGAGTCTCCATCTAGATTACATACAATCAGTCAAAAGCTCCGGTTACTGCATCCCACCCTTGTAGTAATGGACTTCGTGTGACCCGTTTTCCGATAGTTTCGACGTGGAATCCAATTTCAAGCACAGCTTCGTGGTCCACAATTTTCCGACCATCGAACAAGAATGCTGGTTTCAACATGGTATCATAAATTTTCTGGTAGTCAAGCGTCTAGAAACATTAATGCTAATAAATTTTTGCTCGAATCAAATTAAGATAAACTGCAAATTAGAATATTACCACAAATTCATCCCATTCAGTGCAAATCACAACTGCGTGAGAAGCAGTAGCGGCGCTGTATGCGTCTTCAAAAATCTTCACTTGTCCCTTGACTCGCTCAGGTTTGTCCGTGACAAACTCGGATGTCAAATCAGCCATGATCTGTTTAGGCTCCACCTGAAATCCCGGAATATGTTAGAAAATATTTTTCATCAAATCATCGGCAAGTTTGAACCAGGTATCAAGCTCATGTACCTTGGGATCGTAAATATGCAGGTTTGCACCTTCCTCTAACAAATATTTACAGACGTATATGGCAGGAGACTCCCGAGTATCACCGGTATTCTTTTTAAATGCGAACCCAAGAATGGTGATGGTTTTGTCAGTGATAGTGTTGAACAGCCGCTCCACTACTCTTGCTGCAAACCTTGACTTTTGATGTTCGTTCATATCAATGATCTGGAACAAGACAATTTCACAAATTATTTTCTGAACCGCCCACGTTCCTGTTAGTACTGGAAGTCTGGAAGACAATCTTTACTGAAGTTGCTCAATACAGTCTTATGTCTAGCAACAACAAATGACCCACCTTTTGGAAATAGGCTGCGACTTCGTATTTCTTGAGGCACTCGCTCATGTACACCAAATTTAGCAAATCTTTTTGAAAACAACTTCCTCCAAACCCGACTGAAGCTTGAAGGAACCTGGAGCCGATCCTAGAGTCCATGCCGATTGCTCGAGCTACTTCTGAAACATCGGCACCTGTCGCCTCACAAAGCTCAGAAAAAGCGTTGATGCTCGAAACACGTTGAGCGAGCATTGCATTGCTTGCCTATAAATGAGCAAAATTTCAAGATCATACAGATTTACTATACAGTATTTATATTTAGCATTGTTTCTAAAAGCACGTTCAGGGCTTTTGTCACTCACCAACTTGGACAATTCCGACGACCATGTGTTAGTAGTAATAATACGGTCCCTGCTGACCCAATGTTGATAGACCCAGCATAGCTCATCTAACGCAGCTCTGCCGCCCTCTGTTTCTTCCCCACCAATCAAAATCCTGTCAGGATTCAGTAAGTCCTGCACTGCAGTACCTTCCGCCAAAAATTCGGGGTTTGATAATACCTGAGGTAGAAAAACGATAAAGAAATTTAAACACCGAACATGTACAGATCATTCTTATACACCTAAACCTGGGGTTTCGTATGCTTACTTGATATTCCACACCAGATTTCGTATTGGCTCTCAAAATATTCAAAATACTGTTAGCGGCATGGACGGGTACTGTACTTTTCTCAACGACAATTTTCTTTCCAGTACTGACACTGGCTATCTTTCTTGAACACGCTTCTACAAACTTCAGATCCGCAGCCCTGCCCTGAAAGGTCAGAAATTTACATTCGTTATTGCCGATTAAATGTTCAGTACAAAATTTTTAGTTTAGATTTCGGACCTTGCCAACTCCAAAGTTCTTTGTGGGTGTGTTCACAGAAATGAAGATCAAATCAGCTTCTTTAATGGCAGGATCCAAATCGGTAGTGAAAAATAAGTTCTTGCCGCGGCACTGCTTTACGATATCGTCAAGTCCAGGCTGTTGAACAATAAAAAAGTTGGTTAAACATTAAAAGACGAATTTTTAAAGCAAGTTATATTTGACGCCTTACCTCATAAATAGGAAGCTTTGGCGAATTCCACTGGCTTATCCTTTCCTCGTTCCGGTCGCAGACAGTAACTTGAATGTCTGGGCACTTGTAGGCTATGACACTGCAGGTGGGACCTCCGACGTAACCAGCGCCGATGCAGCAAATCTTCTTGATCACCATTTTGCTTCAGAGATCTTGATCAGCAGTAGACACTTACGAATATTGGAATTTCTGAAATAAAAAAAACGTTCGAATCAGCATTGTTCCAAGGCACCTGCAAACGTCTTTTCAGGCTACAGAGTTGTATACTTTTGGGCCGTGATTTAATGCTGATCTGTGGTTTACCGGGTGCAAATCTCAGTGCCACTTTTGGACCTACCGATCTGCAAACTGATGGACGGAAACTAACTACTCTTCTGATAGGAAACTTGAGATTCTGATCTGACTGAGAGAAGCAGTGGCTCGCCAGTTCGGCACCGGAATTTTTCGCCTTCCCTCCAACTAAACTGGCGAATACGTTGAAGATGACTTTAAAGTCCGCCGGCAGTAAAAGTTCTGTTACTTCACTTGCAATGTTTACTGATGAGAATGAAGCTCGATTGCGATTCCGGTATTCAATGACCATTTGATAAGCTGTAGATTGCCTCCTGTATTTGCTATTGACTTGTTCCATGAGCTGATGACTGATTGTTGATGCATATGCCAGGTTCAGTTACCGGCAATCAACTTCTGCAACTTTGCTTATTATCTTGCTGACAGCAACCATGTTCGAAGACGCTTTCAAACGAGAGTGCACCAACCTCAGGCACAGCGTATTGTCAATCTCTCCGAATACAAAATCTTTGGCCACAAGTACAAGTCAGTAAGAAATCTTCTCTTTCTTACCAGTCGTCGTGAAGTCGATCCTTCAGAACTATCAGAACTGAACAGGAAACGTTCAAGCCAAGCTGATTACTACTTCCAGCCGTTGATAACACTTGCCACAGAGTTTCGTCGACAGAAACCAGGACCAGCACAAAGGGAACAGACTTATCGGAACTACAGCAAGCGAATGTCGCTTCAAAATTGCTTCAAGATGCCCAATATATTCAAACTTAAGCCTTTCGACCTCCAACAGCTTTGGCTAATCTCCAAACTTTATTGTTTCGCCCAAACACAAATCAAGAGAGACTTAGCAATATTTATGACAATGAAAATACCGGCCGGTTTCATTCATTAACGTGCTTACTCCTCGCTTACGCACTTAATTTGCCAAATCCCGCAAAATCGCCAAAGATAAAGCCATAAATCAGGTCTTATAACACGGTGAATCAAAAAGTCAGCTTAATCAATCAGAACGGAAACGATAGAAGAGCATGTGGGAGCCACGTTTCCATGTGACTTTGAACATGAACTTGAAATGCTGAACTGCAGCCATGATTCTGATTTACAGGTAGAAATCGTCCAGAAACAATACAGGATCGGTTAGTAAATTTCGGCGTTCATAGAACTGACAATAGAATTCGCTTCTTGCCCCAACTGATTAACTAGGTTTGATGAAACTTTACGCGCTGCCAGCGTCATCTACTAGTAATCTCAGTCAACCAAACCCAACTTGATCCTCAATCGTTTCATCTGCTGCAGTTAAAAGAACGGGCTTTTGATTGTATCGTGGTGGTATTTTTCCTACTGTTTGAACGTTCTGTCCAAATGAACTAATATTGTCAAATTTCAGCTTAAAGTACATAATACAAAGACTTTGCGAAATTCATCGCCAATCCAGTCGGGCTGGGTTCGATCTTCAGAAGTTGCCAAATGTCAATTTTCGCAATAACTTCCTCTCAGCCTCCAAGCTTTGCGTAAAACAATGCCAATTATAGGCCAGCGAAATGACCACATCATAAAAGCTTCACTGTGAACTTTGAACTTAACATATCGTTAATCGCTTCATCCTGTAGCGCATTTCCCATTGCCTCATTCTCATTCGTTGGCGACAGCTAATATTTACATTTCTTATAACTTTGCGTGTGAAACTGCCTGTTTTTCCCACTGCAAAACTGGAAATGCGCTTCAACAGAGATCCCGACGAAGAATCGTCAAAGACTTTTAAATGTAAATCAACGACTTGTTCCGCAAAAAATCTGTAGACTTTATTATGTGTACATCCAGATTCGTTTACTAGCGTAATTACCTGAGTCAGGTGAGAAGGACGATGACGAAATGGTCCAGCAGATCGTCTGCCTTGCTTCAGCTTGAGCTCATTGACGCTTCTTCCACTACAGTTTTTTACAGCGTTTCAAGCAATGTGAGCTTAATGGAATATGACTTGGAGTGAGCAGCGCAACAGCAGCGCAGCGGTGAAGATGAACCATGTGCTTTGATGATGTGCTGTCAGATGTGGTTCCAGCTTTTTGAACGGAGCACAAAGAGGATAGGATTCACAAAGAGTCTTTCTCACACGGATCCCTCGCCGATTGCAAAACACAGGCGCGAGTAAGTTCAGTCGAGATTCAAGCTTCGTGGACACAGTCAGATAGATTTACTACGGTATTCACTTTTGCAGGTAAATTTCCACTGCTTTAACATTAAAATAACAAGTTTAATCAACTAGTAGAATAATACTGGTAAGGAAAATTCGGCGACTTTAGGGATAAAATCAGCTGATGAGCTGTTGAAAGGTGTAGTAGAAAGAATTAAAATTCCCACCGAATCATAGAGAAATTCGGCGCAGGTGTGTTGATTCCCGGGAGGGACAGATGCCCGTTTGGGTTGGCAAATTTTCCGTCTTGTTGACGTTCCGTGTGCTTGTGTTGTTTGTTAATATTTCTGAAAAGTTTCAAGATTTTGTTTTGTTCAGGCTTTTCTCGACGGCTGACGTAGCAGCAGCAGCAGTGCGTTGAAAAGGTTGATTGTTTCAAGGTCAATTTATAAGAGTTACATGTACTGTACGTAGAGCTAGTCGAATGAGAAATATTCTTCAAGATCTGAAGTACATAGCAAATCTCACTTGTACTTAAAGCCAGTCTTTCAAGCTTATGCAGTCACAACTATTACGTTGCTAAAAATCTCTTGCAGTTTTTTGTTTGCGGGAAATCAGTAAAGTAAGTAAGAGTTGGCCTTGGCTCACTAGGTTTTTCAGCTGTCCACTTGTGATAACTGCCCTTGAATCTAGTTTCAAGCTATTATCTATCTTCGTCAATTATGTGAGAATGAATAGCTCAGCATCATAATAATAATAGCAATGAGATTCCAGAAGATTCCATGATGATCGACAAGGTGGACATTGAACAGGATAAAAACCATAGCTTTGGCGACAAATAAACACCTTGTGATTATTGGTGGTTAAGAGTCCTAAGACAAACGACGTTCAAATACTAAAAGCTTTCTGTGTTTATCTACAGGCAAAACTACTCAGATTCCAAAATGAGCACCAAGAAGGAAGTCAAGAAGCTTTCGTTGAAGGAAGTTGCTGAACACAACACCAAGGAGTCGACCTGGCTTATCATCCACGATAAAGTCTACGATGTAACCAAGTTTCTGGAAGAGGTAAATTGAAATTGGGATATGCGCTTGGATTGTTTTGTGAGTACAAGTTGTAATTCGGATTTATGTTGTAGCACCCTGGTGGTGAAGAAGTCCTGATTGAACAAGCCGGAAAGGATTCGACTGAGCACTTTGAAGATGTTGGACATTCGACCGACGCACGACAGATGATGGAAGAATACCTGGTTGGCGAGCTCAGAGACGAAGACAAGAGTAATTCACAAGACAAGGGACCAAAGAAGTGGGTAGAGGATACTAGCGAAAATCAAAGGTGTGTCATCAATTGATTTCATTACTGCAAAAAAAGGATTCATCCAGAGAGGGACATAAAACCAGTTAAGCGATCAAATGGCTACTGGGTGTCGCATGATTGTTGCATTGAGTGTGATAACGGAATACTTGAAAATTCTGTTACTAGAATCTAATTTCAGTGTTTTTCGTTCTGTTTACAGCTCATGGAAGACGTGGCTGGTTCCAATGGCTATCGCCCTTACTGCTTCCCTCATTTTCCGGTTTTTCTTTGCTAAAGGTGCTAACTAGATGCGTATACGGTTGATTGATATATAGTGTCTAGTGAATACAGTAACTCAAATTGTGGTCTAGTTAAAGAAAAGTTAACTTTTATGCACTCGGTGATTCCATGATTGTCAAGTCAAAATTTTCAATCATTTTAATAAATGTGTCTTTTACTTGAATTGCAATTTATTGAACCAGGTATATATGACTTACATGTTCAAAATAATATATACGAACCTGGGCTTATTACTGGAAAAATAGCAGTGGATAGATAATATCGATCATTTAAAAGTACAGTATAAGTACATACATAAAACAAACACCTTCCTCCTTCCACAACCTCGGTTAGTGTCGTCGCATTCTTAGAGTAACCGTTAAGGGCTCTGCAAAGTCAATTTCATCGATATTAGTGTTCATTGTCAAACTTTTGACAGTCTCGATTCGTTGCTTTCTTCAGATAGTTCCCACAAAAAATCCGATTTCAAGCACAACTTCGTGGTCCACAATCTTCCGACCGTCGAACAAGAATGCTGGTTTCAAAATAGTATCATAGATTTTCTGATAGTCAAGCGTTTCAAGTCAAAACTTTGGGTTAATCTTTAGTTACTAACGTACGGCCCAAAAATTAGAGTCTAACTAACCTATGCAGCGGTATTATAAAGGCTATCTAACATACAGCGTTGAATTTCCTTGCCAATAGACGGGAAAAGAGTCGTGCAGGTTAGGTTATTTTGCATTGTTTGAATGCTGGTTTCGAAACAGTATTTTAGCTTTTCTGATAATAAATTTTTGCACGAAGCCCATCATGAGAAGCCCCAAATTGAACTATTACTATGAATTTATCCCATTCAGTGCAAATCACAACTGCATGGGAACCAGTATTTGAGCTATATGCGTCCGCAAATATCTTTTCTTGTCCTTCAACTGGCTCAGTGTTGTCCGTGACAAACTCCAATGTCAAATCAGCCTTGATCTGTTCAGGCTCCAACTGAAATTCCGGAATATGTTAGAAAATATTTTTCATCAAATGATTGGCAAGTATCAAGCTTATGTACCTTGGGATCGCAAATATGCAGGTTTGCACCTTGTTCTAATGAATATTTACACACGTATATGACAGGTGACTCCCGAGTATCACAGGTATTCTTTTTGAATGCGAACCCAAGAATGGTTTTGCCAGTGACGGTACGGAACAGCCGCTCTACTGTTGCTGCAAATCTTGACTTCTGGTGTTCATTCATATGAGAGATCACTGATCCGAGAATCCCACTTACATGTGAATCCGTATTTACGAAGGGACGTGGAATTCTAGCATCATTTTGATCAGAGGGACTATTCCGGGGGGGCAATATAGGTGCTGGATGAGAATCCTCAGATGATGGAGACGAGTCGGTGTTTTCATTGGCCGGTGATGGTCTTGGTGCCTCAAGTGGTTGTTGTTCCTCCGTGGACGAGGAGGAGTTGGGTGCGTTATTAGAAGCACTTCGTGACGGTGAAACCGACTCCACGTCACCATCAAGAGCAGAATGGGTTGAGGAATACTCCGAATGATGGTCAATTTCTGAAAAATATAATTTTACACCTTTACTAACCTCAAAAGTCTCGTATAAGAACGTGGAACTTAAAACGTCTTCCTTACCAGAAGTGGATTGAGATTCGTTGGTCTGCTGAGGAATAGGCTTCTCGGTCAATGGCGGTCTTGCGTCAGGAGCTTTTCGAGAAGGTCCAGGTTCAATAGCTGGCGAATACTGATGTGGTATTTCAGCAACAGCAAACATGCCCGGGGGTGGCGGTGGCAGCTGATGTGGAAGGTGGTAACCGGGACCCAACATCATTGGCTGATGCTGCTGCGGGTTCATTTGGGGATGGCCTTGAGGTGGAGGTCCAGGTGGCGGATTCATGTGGGATGGAAGTTGGTGGTACTGCCGAGAATCTGATACCAAATTCACACTTTATAACCACAGTACAGTCTAGAGTAAGCACTTGAAAATATGAATTTTAGCCTTACCATGATTGTAAGCCCTTTGAGCGTTACTAGCATTAACGTATCCTCCCACTTGTTCCTTGATGCCACGGAAAAGCTCGTCCAGATTTCGGTAGGCTGCATTCGGGCTCAAGTCTGAGGATAAAAGAGCTTCGGTTATAGTCTAGGATCTTCCCTATTATTTTTGTTCTCAATAGTTTCTCAATCGAGCCTCACCTCCGTTAAACATAAGTTCAACAGTCTGTTGGATTCTGCCCACCTCGAGTAGCATTTTGTGATGAGCGTTACTGCCGGATCCTTCCACTGCGGCGATAGCCCTTCAGTCTTCAGAAATACCCACTTTATTCACCAAATATTTGATTGACTGATGTTGGAACCTTCTTCATAAACTAATATATAAATTTGAGAAACTCTGGATTTGAAAGTGCTTCGCACTGTAGTTTTGACGATACATACGCCGTCAATTTTCAAGTCAAACTGATGCAAGGGTCACTCTGGAACCACAGTAAACATTTGATGACGGACTGTGTTGTGCTTCGAGGGATTGATACAAAAACTTGCGTACAACTATGGGCGCTTCTTTATTTACGGACACAGAAAACAGCAGTCGGTGAAGTCTCACAACAATATTATGCAGAAGCAAGGCGATCGAGATATACTTTATGCAATGCATGGGAAGAACTTGAAATCCGAGGGTGTCCCCTGAGCTCGTGAATTTAAGACGTTTTTGTCCTGTGAGAGGGAAAGAGGGATCAAAACTTGTGTGTATTTGAACCGGTAGACTGCAATCCCGCCGAGCTGATTGAGTTAATTTAACTGCTCGTCAATTAGTGTCAAAC
>JAQGBJ010002191.1:0-17751 GCA_034698345.1 Sphaeridia pumilis
TTTCAAAAACGTTGGCGCCAAAGTTCAGTTCCTTGTAGAGGGCGTCGATGTCCATGGTGAGGATTTCGCGGTAGTTCATTTGGTTGGTTTGGTTCCACCGGAGAACACGGGAGACACTACTGTCACTTCGTGGCCGCGCTCAGCCAGCGCTTTATATAGCGGCTCAACGACGATCTTGTGGCTCTTGGAAGCCATGAACGAGATGGAAAGAATTTTTGCACCAGAGGACTCTGAGGTTAGCAGCAGCAGCGCTGCTGCTACTGTTAGTAAAACACCATGAATGAGCTGCATTTTCGAATAAGGTTCGAAAAAATTGACGTTTTTCTTGTAGTAGCTTCAATGCGGGAATGAGATGATTTTAGACAGTGAAGTAGCTATAAAGGCTGACGACAGATTTCTACTGATCACATGATAGCCTTGGTTAAACAGTGAGTTGGAACTTTTTCTGTATTCTATACACTGCCTGATAGCCAGTGACAGTATATTGATTAAATCTTCAAGTGAAGAGCCATTAATGATATGTTATGAGAATGAGAGTATTTTGGGCTGTCTAAATTGTACAACTTGATTCTATAATCTTACAAATGCCGATAAAAGACCATGTCTTATTCGTCAGCATATAGTTTATTTTCTGTCCCTTAATTTTAGCCTCAAGGTAACATTAGTGCTATAGTTTACTTGGTCTTCTTCTTCTTGTTATCCTTGGCTTTAGGACTATTCTTGTCCTTGCTGCACTTCCCGCTCAATTTACAAAAGCATTTAGCCACTTTACGAAGGACGCAAAAGAAAACCAGCAACGGAAGAAGCACAATCAGCCCCAAGACAGCGATGACATCGATTTGATAATACTCGATGGTCGACAGGTCACGCGCGGCAGACCTTAAATGCGGAGCGCCAGGATGCCGAAGCGCGTACTCGACCCACCAAACTGCCTTTTCCAATGGATCTTCGTGACGGTCCTTGAAGATGACTGAGCGTTGCTTCGCGTTTTCAGCGTACCTGAAAAAATGCGAAATTTTATTAGAACTTCAGCAAGATCGAACTCTTATATGTAGAACGCTTGAATTAACTGGTCCACTTACGATTTTTGATTAAGCATCTTGTTGATGGTCTCTTCCAGAAGCTCCTCAGTCAACTCTGAAAACTCCAGCGAAATCGCAAACCCAAGCCTCGACGCTGTCTGCATGTTACTAATCTGGTCTCCAAACATTGGAATTCCAATCAGCGGAACTCCATGATAAATTGCTTCAACTGTGCTTCCGTGGCCTCCGTGCGTAATGAACAGTTTGATGTTTGGATGCGCCAAAACGTCCGGTTGAGGGAGCCACTTGCTCAGCTTGACGTTCTTCGGCAGGTCTTTCATTGTTTCAGTTTCCCATTTCCACAACACGCGCTGCTTCAGCTTTGAGAAGACGTTGAGGAAGATTTTTCGGATTCTGTCGGGCATGTCGCTGCCCTTCAACGCGCTTCCCATGCTAAAAAGAATGAAGCCGTCCTTGGATCCGTCCGCAAACTCCTTGAATTCCTGCAAGAACAACCCAAATCAGCATCTTTTCCTTGAATTTTCGGCGCCAAATCCTTCAAATTCAAAACTCACCCCGGTCAGATTCTTCGCCGGCTTGACAAACATCCCGCCTGCCGACACAACTCCCGGCATCATCGGCCGCGGCCTCGTAAAGCTGTAATCGCTGTTCTCAATCAGAAGCGTCGTTGTCTTTTCAATCTCAGCAATGCTTGGGATACTCTCGTCGTTGAGAATCTCTCGGTACAATTTCTCCATCTTTGGCTGGTAGTACAACTTGTTGGTCGCAGTCATACTCAACTCCGACAACAAGTTGATCAACCTCTGTCCAAAGCTCATCTTGTCCGAGTACTCTGAAGAAATTGACGCCACGAACGAAGTCGGCGCTGGAATCCCCAAGTTGGCAGTCAGCCACGGAAACGCCACCATTTGAGTTGTCAACACAAGCGTCGCGTTCATCTTGTGCACAAGTCCATAAAGGCATTCGTTGAAAAATGGCGAGAACAGCACCAAATCAAACTTTTCCTTCATGAGCTCCTGGACTTGCGGAAGCTCATAACTCTGGCGGCAAATCTTGGCGAACGGTTCTCCAAACAGCAGAAACGGGTTCATGAAAGTCCCGAAGAGACTACTTCCCTTGGATCGCATTTCAAAGAGATTCACTCCGAAATTCAGCTCCTTCATCAACGTCTCCATGTCAATAGTGAGGACTTGGCGGTAGTTGGGCAGCTTGGATTTTCCCACAAATATTGGTGAAACTACAGTCACTTCGTGGCCTCGTTCGGCCAGGGCTTGGTACAACGGCTCCACGACAATCTTATGGCTCTTGGAACCGAAAAACGAGATCGACAGAATCTTCGCTCCCGAAGTCTCCGAAGCCAGCAGCAGCGCTAGCGCTGCTGCTAAAATACTTGCACCTAGTCGCATTTCTGTAGCTAAACAGTATTACTTTGTGTCAACTTCGGTTGAGCAAGTCTCATGTGAAACTGAGCTTTCAAGTTGCTTTCAAGTTTATTAAGCGTCAACGTGTCAATTAGATTTCGCTCAAGGACGAATTCTGATGATATAACATTTTAGACTTTGGACGCCGCTCCATATTCTTGCTAGATAAACTTCAACTTGACAAGTATATCGTTGTTTCATCAATCATATCGCCAGAAGAACTAGCAAATCGAACATTTTTTGGCTACCATAAGTCAAAACAACATTAATCGTCCAAGCAGTGGTCGACTTCCGCTCGAACATCATAGCGTTGCAGATCCACACGCCTCTGGTGGCAACTGAAGTTCAAAAGTGACAGGCCATCGGAAATATGTGC
The DNA here is from genome assembly GCA_034698345.1 of Sphaeridia pumilis. Taxonomy (NCBI): domain Eukaryota; kingdom Metazoa; phylum Arthropoda; class Collembola; order Symphypleona; family Sminthurididae; genus Sphaeridia; species Sphaeridia pumilis. Next base: position 2,841 of record JAQGBJ010002191.1, read on the forward strand.
ATCGAAATCAAAAGAGTCGCAAGTGTATCCACACCGACGGCCCAATGGTAAGCAGATAGAATTCTGCTGAGAACTCCCGCGAGGTGATAGCTGCCGAATGCCAAAGTGCGAGTTGACGGTCCAGCGAGGATCCAAATCCAACGTAGTAACAGCAGAACGACAACCAGGGCAAAAAGCTCCATAAAGGAAAACAACGCAAAAAGATGAAGATGAACATGATTTCTAGGCCATCAGATGGCGAAGCTATTGACGAGCACGTTCCCGAGCTAGACAAACGACGGCGGACGTCAGTTCAGATGTTTGCCTCCACCGGAACAGGCTGAAAACGAAAAGAGATAGTTTTCTCACTTTGCCCCATTAATTTAAACACGTAAGTGTTCTTTTAATTTCAAAAGTGTTGTACTCACCTTTGTCATTATCAAGTGGCTGGAATTTTCATAACAGCTAGCCAACGAGCTGTAGAACTCGTAAGACTCTATCCCACTTTTGTCAACTTTAGGAACACTTTTCTTGCTGGCCTGGATTAGCATGACCACGATGGTCAGTATAAAGCAAAAAGTAACAATCTTCATTTTAATCGTTTCAGGGAGACGCGCACCACTAGAATGCGGATCTGCGAATTCTGCTCCAAGCGTTTCAGGACCCAGAAGGGGATGTGGCTCCAAATCTACCAGGAGCATATCCCGTCCGACTACCAGAAGGATATCGAGGAAGAAATGATGTGAGTTCAAGTTTCTAAATTAAAAGTTTAGTTACTCCCGTCTACCAAGTCTGTAAAAAACTATTTAATAAGGCTTCAGTCGACTATGTACCGACGTCGCCGAGATCGCAGAACATCCAGCGCCTTGTAACGGCCGATCCTAGTTTGCTCGGCAAGTACGTGGAGGAGTGGCAAAAGCGGTAATGAAATCATATTTACGAATACAAAAACTGCTAACTCGGCAAAAATGATTTTTTATTATTTCTCGTGATTGTAGATCTCAAGGATCACAGTCATCCAAGGATTCCGCAAGTACAGCAATGCCGAGGTTAGCAGGATATGTGTAAGATCATTACATGATGTTATGATGAGTATTTGAACTTTGTTCAATATTACAGCACCTCAATGACCAAAGAAAAAACCGTTTCGTTCGCAAACTTCAAGTAAAAAATGCTACTTGTCAACACACTTGTAACTTACTCGAACAAATGCCTCTTTAGCAAACCTGATATCAAGCCGGAGGAGCCATTGTCCCCGAATTTGCGTTAGGATGAAGACACGGCAGAGCCCATAATTATCGCTATGGATCTGTCAACAGGGGCCTGAGGACGCAGCAAAACGCAACGTTTTGGCGCAGTGAGTTTTTACAAGAAAGCTTATTCAACTCGTATACATGACAAAAACTGATGTGCTTTTTATTCAACAGCGCTTTAGATGGCAAAGCGTGGGCGGAACCTTCGATGAACCCAACTGGGTATGTTGAAGTCACACAAGGAAAATAAAAAGACAGTTCGAGTCAATAATCTTCACTACTATCTTTATTCTGTTCTAGTGCGCCGATTCTTCAAAGTGGCATGACATTGCGTCCTCGTCGCCCAACATCCGTTTGAATCATCATCGAAGTTGGACGATTCATTCGTAGTCGGCCTTGTCCGTTTTGCCAAAGATCTTTTGAAAAAGGGTATCCTAGATCTTCATATTCAAGTGTCCCATAGAGAGCAAGCTGAACTTCAGTTAGAGAGCCATGGAGATAGTAGTGGAAACGTAGAATTGATTTTAGTGCAAGCCAGTTTTAACGGCGCAGTGCAAGCTTAAGAAGCAGATTTTTCAGATCAAAGCTTGTCGGATGTAAAACTTGTGATTGATAAAATAAAAACTGGTTTAACGAATTTGAGGAATTCAAATGGCGGTTTTGACACTAGTAAGCCCGTTCAGAGTCATGTCAACTTGTCAACTATGTACACCGAGCTCACTGATATCTCGTCACGCAAAAAGCCGTAGTCGTAGAAGCATCGATAGCCTGGGAAAGCTCGATTAAAAGCCCGAGGTAGGAGGTAACGTATACCGCAGCTGGAAGGCGAGTGTTTCGCACTTGAGTTTCGAGCAGATACCAAAGAACCGACCTGCGGTCCACACGGGTTATAAGCAAGGCTATGAGATCAACTAATTGCTAGGGTAATATTAAATGTAGTGAATTAGTTATGGCCGAAAATTGGCAAACGAATATTTAAGACCTTGCCATTACATACCCGGTGTTCTTCTCGTTCCTTTCGCTTCCTAGTGTGCTGGTGGTTCAAGACGCCATCCGAGTGAGGCTGAAGTACCGATACCTTGAGTGAAAAAAACAGACGAGTTTTAACAAGATCCTAACCGTTCGCATTGGGGTTCAGATCAAGTCAGAAAGTAAAGGTTTGAGCTTCAAGCCTTGAAAGAGTAAAGGGATAAACCCGAAGCCGTGTATAGTTAGCAACAGGCAGCTGATCTAATGGTTAACTTCAGAAAGACGGACATGAAAATATTACCTTGATGGCAGGTACAAAAACAGCCGTTGAGATCCTGGCTTCATGATTTTTTTCGATGACATCTACACCAATCGTTATGCTTCATTAAGTCCACGGGATTTGAACACAGCAGATTCCTGGGTTCCCAGTTGTTCAACTTCTGTCCTAGGTCTCGTGCCCTTTGAGGCCTCCTCTTCACCTTCTTCCAGCGACAGCAATGTGGAATTGAGAGGAGAAACAGAAACAGTTTCAGTGCCGCAATTATTTTCCGGCCGATACTGGTCTCGAGCATTTACTATTTATAGGAGACCAAACAAGATACGATTAGTTCAACGTTTAAGTCATCCAACGCTACGAATACAAAATGAAAGTAACTTCGAAATGATTTACCATGCTGTTCATTTCCGGTTCTGCTTGCGGGTTAAGGGCACGAGTAGACGTCGAAGTGGACGTGGGCGGCAAGATCGGATATTGTTGGAAGAAGCTTGCGAGTTTTCTTTTCATGTAGCCGGAATTACACTTCAGAGCAGCGATTGTTAGGCGGCTAGGAAGATAAAAGATAACCAAAAGCGTTGCCAGTCACACAGCCCGCTCTGAAAGGCTAGTATTGAACTCGTGGGAGTCCATCTCTTGAAACTCCAGTCACCGCGAGTGAGTCGTTGATGGAAAATTGCTCAAAATATGTCATCAACGCTTTGTAAAGCTAAAAAGAAAACAAAACCACTAATGAAAAACAACAGTACAAAATGGATGAGCCCAATTAAATGTCTTCAACGCTTTGTAAAGCTAAAAAGAAAAACAAAACTACTAATGAAAAACAACAGTACAAAATGGGTGAGCCCATCAAAAAGAGCGTCAGTAGACGACCTGTTGAACTTGAAAACTGCTACGCCGGATAACTTGTATCAGGTTGATGATTCCATTTGTTGCAAAACCTAATGCGACGACAGATTAGTTGTAGTTTACCACGGATGTCGGATTAGTTGCAGGTCGCGACGTACATCGGCGACGGAATAGTTGCAGGTTGCGACGGATTACTTGCCCCATCGGAGACGGATATCGGATTACTTGCAGCGACCACCGTTTTGAACAAGACGTTAGCCATGATAGTGAAACTAAGACTGCAACAAGCTGAACCACAGTAAACTCAAACGTCATCCGACTTTAAAAATTAATCCATGTTATGTTTCCAACATCATAATTATTGTCAAAGGAACAAGTCGATTAAACGCGCTGATTCGATTTTATTTTTATACAAAGACTGAAAAAAGCACAACTGTTAGCCTTTTGAAATGTTTTGCTTACGAGCATAATCTGTTCTCAAATGTTTCAAATATGACTGAAAAATATCGCTTTCTTCAAGTTACTTTGGCACGCGAAGAGAACGTAAACTAAAACCTACTGCTTCTTTTTCTTGTTGTTGCTATCCTTGGCTTTGGGACTATTCTTGTCTTTGCTGCACTTCCCGCTCAATTTACAAATACATTTAGCCACTTTACGAAGGACCCAGTAGAAAATTAGCAATGGAAGAAGAACAATCAACACCAATACAGCGATGACATCGATTTGATAATACTCAATGGTCGACAGGTCGCGCGCAGCAGACCTCAAATGCGGAGCGCCGGGATGACGAAGTGCGTACTCGACCCACCAAACAGCTTTTTCCAACGGATCTTCGGGACGATCTTTGAAGATCACCGAACGCTGCTTCGCGTTTACAGCGTACCTGGAAAAAAACGAAATTTTATTAGAACTTCAGCAAGATCGAACTCTTATACGTATAACGCTTGAATTAACTGGTCCACTTACGATTTTTGATTAAGCATCTTGTTGATGGTCTCTTCCAAAAGCTCTTCAGTCAACTCTGAAAACTCCAACGAAATGGCAAACCCAAGCCTTGACGCTGTCTGCATGTTACTAATCTGGTCTCCAAACATTGGAATTCCAATGAGCGGAACTCCATGATAAATGGCTTCGACTGTGCTTCCGTGGCCTCCGTGCGTAATGAAAAGTTTGATGTTTGGATGCGCCAAAACGTCCGGTTGAGGGAGCCACTTGCTCAGCTTGACGTTCTTCGGCAGGTCGTCCATTGTCTCAGTTTCCCATTTCCACAACACACGCTGCTTGAGCTTGCCAAATACGTTGACGAAGACTTTGCGGGTCTTTTCCGGCATCAAACTTCCCTTCAAAGCGCTTCCCATGCTAAACAGAATGAAGCCGTCTTTAGCGCCATCTGCAAACTCCTTGAGTTCCTACAAAAACAAACGTTATCCTTGCATTCAAATTTCCGGCGCCAAATCCTCCAAATTCAAAACTCACCCCGGTCAGATTCTTCGCTGGCTTCACAAACAACCCACCGGCGGAGACAATTCCCGGCATCATCGGCCGAGGCCTTGTAAAGCTGTAATCGCTGTTTTCAATCAGAAGCGTCGCCGTCTTTTCAATTTCTCCAATTCCAGGAATATTCTCATCGCCATAAACATCGCGGTAAACTTTCTCCATCTTCGGAAAATAGTAGAACTTCATCGCCGCTAACGTATTCAAGCTGACCAACATATTGAAAAACCGCTCAACAAAAGTCATCTTGTCCGAGAACCCAAGCATTGTATTCGGGACGAATGAAGTTGGACTTGGGATTCCTAAGCTGGCGCTCATCCATGGAAACGCGGCAATCTGAGTCGTCAACACAAGTGTCGCGTTCATCTTGTGGACAAGTCCGTAAAGGCAATCGTTGAAAAATGGCGAGAACAGAATCAGGTCAAACTTTTCCTTCATGATTTCTTGAACGTGAGGAAGAGCGTAACTTCGACGACAAACTCGGTCCATTGGTTCGGCAAAGTGAACGTATGGAGTCATGAATGCACCGAGAACATGGTTGTTCTTCTGCGCGCGCATTTCAAAAACGTTGGCGCCAAAGTTCAGTTCCTTGTAGAGGGCGTCGATGTCTATGGTTAGGATTTCGCGGTAGTTCTTGGTTGGTTTGGCTCCTCCGGAGAAGACTGGGGACACTACAGTCACTTCATGGCCTCGTTCAGCCAGCGCTTTGTACAGCGGCTCTACTACGATCTTGTGGCTCTTGGAAGCCATGAACGAGATGGAAAGAATTTTTGCACCAGAGGACTCTGAAGTCAGCAGCAGCGCTGCTGCTGCTGCTGTTAGTAGAACGCACTTAATGAGCTGCATTTTCGAAATAGTTTGGAAAAACTTGATGTTCTTGTACGAGATTCAGTGCGGGAATGAGATTATTTTAGACAGCAAAGCAGCTATTAAGGCTGACTATAGATTTTTCCTGATCACATGATGGCCTTGGTCAAACAATGAGTTGGAACTTTTTCTGTCTTCTTTGCACTGCCCGATAGCCAGTGGCTGTTTGTTGATTAAATCTTCAAGTGAAGAGGCATTAATGATATGTGATACGAATGAGAGTATTTTGAGCTTTCTAAATTTTACAGCTTGATTCCATAATCTTACAAAAGCCCATAAAAGACCATTTGTAAGGATAAAGTTTATTTTTTCTGTCCCTTAACTTTAGCCTTAAGGTAACAGCTATAGATTACTGGGTCTTCTTCTTATTAGCTTTTTCTTCGGGAGAGTTTTTGCTTTCCTTATTGCACTTCCCGCTCAATTTACAAACACATTTGGCCACTTTACGAAGGACCCAATAGAAAACTAGCAACGGAAGAAGAACAATCAACACCAAGACAGCGATAACATCGATTTGATAATACTCGATGGTCGACAGGTCACGCGCGGCAGACCTCAAATGCGGAGCGCCAGGATGACGAAGTGCGTACTCGACCCACCAAACCGCCTTTTCCAATGGATCTTCGGGACGATCTTTGAAGATCACCGAACGCTGCTTCGCGTTTTCAGCGTACCTGTAATTAAAATTGTTTTCTAAAAACTCCACTATTCAGTACTTAGCTTTTGTAAAGGGTTGAAATTCAGGGCTTACGATTTCTCATTCAAAATCTTGTTGATCGACAATTCCAGAACTTCCTCGGTCAACTGAGAAAATTCGAGGGAAATTGCGAACCCAAACGACGAAGCCAACTTCATATTGTTGGGCTGGTCTCCAAACATTGGAATTCCAATCAGCGGAACTCCATGATAAATTGCTTCAACTGTGCTTCCGTGGCCTCCGTGCGTAATGAACAGTTTGATGTTTGGATGCGCCAAAACGTCCGGTTGAGGGAGCCACTTGCTCAGCTTGACGTTCTTCGGCAGGTCTTTCATTGTTTCAGTTTCCCATTTCCACAACACGCGCTGCTTCAGCTTTGAGAAGACGTTGAGGAAGATTTTTCGGATTCTGTCGGGCATGTCGCTGCCCTTCAACGCGCTTCCCATGCTAAAAAGAATGAAGCCGTCCTTGGATCCGTCCGCAAACTCCTTGAATTCCTGCAAGAACAACCCAAATCAGCATCTTTTCCTTGAATTTTCGGCGCCAAATCCTTCAAATTCAAAACTCACCCCGGTCAGATTCTTCGCCGGCTTGACAAACATCCCGCCTGCCGACACAACTCCCGGCATCATCGGCCGCGGCCTCGTAAAGCTGTAATCGCTGTTCTCAATCAGAAGCGTCGTTGTCTTTTCAATCTCAGCAATGCTTGGGATACTCTCGTCGTTGAGAATCTCTCGGTACAATTTCTCCATCTTTGGCTGGTAGTACAACTTGTTGGTCGCAGTCATACTCAACTCCGACAACAAGTTGATCAACCTCTGTCCAAAGCTCATCTTGTCCGAGTACTCTGAAGAAATTGACGCCACGAACGAAGTCGGCGCTGGAATCCCCAAGTTGGCAGTCAGCCACGGAAACGCCACCATTTGAGTTGTCAACACAAGCGTCGCGTTCATCTTGTGCACAAGTCCATAAAGGCATTCGTTGAAAAATGGCGAGAACAGCACCAAATCAAACTTTTCCTTCATGAGCTCCTGGACTTGCGGAAGCTCATAACTCTGGCGGCAAATCTTGGCGAACGGTTCTCCAAACAGCAGAAACGGGTTCATGAAAGTCCCGAAGAGACTACTTCCCTTGGATCGCATTTCAAAGAGATTCACTCCGAAATTCAGCTCCTTCATCAACGTCTCCATGTCAATAGTGAGGACTTGGCGGTAGTTGGGCAGCTTGGATTTTCCCACAAATATTGGTGAAACTACAGTCACTTCGTGGCCTCGTTCGGCCAGGGCTTGGTACAACGGCTCCACGACAATCTTATGGCTCTTGGAACCGAAAAACGAGATCGACAGAATCTTCGCTCCCGAAGTCTCCGAAGCCAGCAGCAGCGCTAGCGCTGCTGCTAAAATACTTGCACCTAGTCGCATTTCTGTAGCTAAACAGTATTACTTTGTGTCAACTTCGGTTGAGCAAGTCTCATGTGAAACTGAGCTTTCAAGTTGCTTTCAAGTTTATTAAGCGTCAACGTGTCAATTAGATTTCGCTCAAGGACGAATTCTGATGATATAACATTTTAGACTTTGGACGCCGCTCCATATTCTTGCTAGATAAACTTCAACTTGACAAGTATATCGTTGTTTCATCAATCATATCGCCAGAAGAACTAGCAAATCGAACATTTTTTGGCTACCATAAGTCAAAACAACATTAATCGTCCAAGCAGTGGTCGACTTCCGCTCGAACATCATAGCGTTGCAGATCCACACGCCTCTGGTGGCAACTGAAGTTCAAAAGTGACAGGCCATCGGAAATATGTGCATCGAAATCAAAAGAGTCGCAAGTGTATCCACACCGACGGCCCAATGGTAAGCAGATAGAATTCTGCTGAGAACTCCCGCGAGGTGATAGCTGCCGAATGCCAAAGTGCGAGTTGACGGTCCAGCGAGGATCCAAATCCAACGTAGTAACAGCAGAACGACAACCAGGGCAAAAAGCTCCATAAAGGAAAACAACGCAAAAAGATGAAGATGAACATGATTTCTAGGCCATCAGATGGCGAAGCTATTGACGAGCACGTTCCCGAGCTAGACAAACGACGGCGGACGTCAGTTCAGATGTTTGCCTCCACCGGAACAGGCTGAAAACGAAAAGAGATAGTTTTCTCACTTTGCCCCATTAATTTAAACACGTAAGTGTTCTTTTAATTTCAAAAGTGTTGTACTCACCTTTGTCATTATCAAGTGGCTGGAATTTTCATAACAGCTAGCCAACGAGCTGTAGAACTCGTAAGACTCTATCCCACTTTTGTCAACTTTAGGAACACTTTTCTTGCTGGCCTGGATTAGCATGACCACGATGGTCAGTATAAAGCAAAAAGTAACAATCTTCATTTTAATCGTTTCAGGGAGACGCGCACCACTAGAATGCGGATCTGCGAATTCTGCTCCAAGCGTTTCAGGACCCAGAAGGGGATGTGGCTCCAAATCTACCAGGAGCATATCCCGTCCGACTACCAGAAGGATATCGAGGAAGAAATGATGTGAGTTCAAGTTTCTAAATTAAAAGTTTAGTTACTCCCGTCTACCAAGTCTGTAAAAAACTATTTAATAAGGCTTCAGTCGACTATGTACCGACGTCGCCGAGATCGCAGAACATCCAGCGCCTTGTAACGGCCGATCCTAGTTTGCTCGGCAAGTACGTGGAGGAGTGGCAAAAGCGGTAATGAAATCATATTTACGAATACAAAAACTGCTAACTCGGCAAAAATGATTTTTTATTATTTCTCGTGATTGTAGATCTCAAGGATCACAGTCATCCAAGGATTCCGCAAGTACAGCAATGCCGAGGTTAGCAGGATATGTGTAAGATCATTACATGATGTTATGATGAGTATTTGAACTTTGTTCAATATTACAGCACCTCAATGACCAAAGAAAAAACCGTTTCGTTCGCAAACTTCAAGTAAAAAATGCTACTTGTCAACACACTTGTAACTTACTCGAACAAATGCCTCTTTAGCAAACCTGATATCAAGCCGGAGGAGCCATTGTCCCCGAATTTGCGTTAGGATGAAGACACGGCAGAGCCCATAATTATCGCTATGGATCTGTCAACAGGGGCCTGAGGACGCAGCAAAACGCAACGTTTTGGCGCAGTGAGTTTTTACAAGAAAGCTTATTCAACTCGTATACATGACAAAAACTGATGTGCTTTTTATTCAACAGCGCTTTAGATGGCAAAGCGTGGGCGGAACCTTCGATGAACCCAACTGGGTATGTTGAAGTCACACAAGGAAAATAAAAAGACAGTTCGAGTCAATAATCTTCACTACTATCTTTATTCTGTTCTAGTGCGCCGATTCTTCAAAGTGGCATGACATTGCGTCCTCGTCGCCCAACATCCGTTTGAATCATCATCGAAGTTGGACGATTCATTCGTAGTCGGCCTTGTCCGTTTTGCCAAAGATCTTTTGAAAAAGGGTATCCTAGATCTTCATATTCAAGTGTCCCATAGAGAGCAAGCTGAACTTCAGTTAGAGAGCCATGGAGATAGTAGTGGAAACGTAGAATTGATTTTAGTGCAAGCCAGTTTTAACGGCGCAGTGCAAGCTTAAGAAGCAGATTTTTCAGATCAAAGCTTGTCGGATGTAAAACTTGTGATTGATAAAATAAAAACTGGTTTAACGAATTTGAGGAATTCAAATGGCGGTTTTGACACTAGTAAGCCCGTTCAGAGTCATGTCAACTTGTCAACTATGTACACCGAGCTCACTGATATCTCGTCACGCAAAAAGCCGTAGTCGTAGAAGCATCGATAGCCTGGGAAAGCTCGATTAAAAGCCCGAGGTAGGAGGTAACGTATACCGCAGCTGGAAGGCGAGTGTTTCGCACTTGAGTTTCGAGCAGATACCAAAGAACCGACCTGCGGTCCACACGGGTTATAAGCAAGGCTATGAGATCAACTAATTGCTAGGGTAATATTAAATGTAGTGAATTAGTTATGGCCGAAAATTGGCAAACGAATATTTAAGACCTTGCCATTACATACCCGGTGTTCTTCTCGTTCCTTTCGCTTCCTAGTGTGCTGGTGGTTCAAGACGCCATCCGAGTGAGGCTGAAGTACCGATACCTTGAGTGAAAAAAACAGACGAGTTTTAACAAGATCCTAACCGTTCGCATTGGGGTTCAGATCAAGTCAGAAAGTAAAGGTTTGAGCTTCAAGCCTTGAAAGAGTAAAGGGATAAACCCGAAGCCGTGTATAGTTAGCAACAGGCAGCTGATCTAATGGTTAACTTCAGAAAGACGGACATGAAAATATTACCTTGATGGCAGGTACAAAAACAGCCGTTGAGATCCTGGCTTCATGATTTTTTTCGATGACATCTACACCAATCGTTATGCTTCATTAAGTCCACGGGATTTGAACACAGCAGATTCCTGGGTTCCCAGTTGTTCAACTTCTGTCCTAGGTCTCGTGCCCTTTGAGGCCTCCTCTTCACCTTCTTCCAGCGACAGCAATGTGGAATTGAGAGGAGAAACAGAAACAGTTTCAGTGCCGCAATTATTTTCCGGCCGATACTGGTCTCGAGCATTTACTATTTATAGGAGACCAAACAAGATACGATTAGTTCAACGTTTAAGTCATCCAACGCTACGAATACAAAATGAAAGTAACTTCGAAATGATTTACCATGCTGTTCATTTCCGGTTCTGCTTGCGGGTTAAGGGCACGAGTAGACGTCGAAGTGGACGTGGGCGGCAAGATCGGATATTGTTGGAAGAAGCTTGCGAGTTTTCTTTTCATGTAGCCGGAATTACACTTCAGAGCAGCGATTGTTAGGCGGCTAGGAAGATAAAAGATAACCAAAAGCGTTGCCAGTCACACAGCCCGCTCTGAAAGGCTAGTATTGAACTCGTGGGAGTCCATCTCTTGAAACTCCAGTCACCGCGAGTGAGTCGTTGATGGAAAATTGCTCAAAATATGTCATCAACGCTTTGTAAAGCTAAAAAGAAAACAAAACCACTAATGAAAAACAACAGTACAAAATGGATGAGCCCAATTAAATGTCTTCAACGCTTTGTAAAGCTAAAAAGAAAAACAAAACTACTAATGAAAAACAACAGTACAAAATGGGTGAGCCCATCAAAAAGAGCGTCAGTAGACGACCTGTTGAACTTGAAAACTGCTACGCCGGATAACTTGTATCAGGTTGATGATTCCATTTGTTGCAAAACCTAATGCGACGACAGATTAGTTGTAGTTTACCACGGATGTCGGATTAGTTGCAGGTCGCGACGTACATCGGCGACGGAATAGTTGCAGGTTGCGACGGATTACTTGCCCCATCGGAGACGGATATCGGATTACTTGCAGCGACCACCGTTTTGAACAAGACGTTAGCCATGATAGTGAAACTAAGACTGCAACAAGCTGAACCACAGTAAACTCAAACGTCATCCGACTTTAAAAATTAATCCATGTTATGTTTCCAACATCATAATTATTGTCAAAGGAACAAGTCGATTAAACGCGCTGATTCGATTTTATTTTTATACAAAGACTGAAAAAAGCACAACTGTTAGCCTTTTGAAATGTTTTGCTTACGAGCATAATCTGTTCTCAAATGTTTCAAATATGACTGAAAAATATCGCTTTCTTCAAGTTACTTTGGCACGCGAAGAGAACGTAAACTAAAACCTACTGCTTCTTTTTCTTGTTGTTGCTATCCTTGGCTTTGGGACTATTCTTGTCTTTGCTGCACTTCCCGCTCAATTTACAAATACATTTAGCCACTTTACGAAGGACCCAGTAGAAAATTAGCAATGGAAGAAGAACAATCAACACCAATACAGCGATGACATCGATTTGATAATACTCAATGGTCGACAGGTCGCGCGCAGCAGACCTCAAATGCGGAGCGCCGGGATGACGAAGTGCGTACTCGACCCACCAAACAGCTTTTTCCAACGGATCTTCGGGACGATCTTTGAAGATCACCGAACGCTGCTTCGCGTTTACAGCGTACCTGGAAAAAAACGAAATTTTATTAGAACTTCAGCAAGATCGAACTCTTATACGTATAACGCTTGAATTAACTGGTCCACTTACGATTTTTGATTAAGCATCTTGTTGATGGTCTCTTCCAAAAGCTCTTCAGTCAACTCTGAAAACTCCAACGAAATGGCAAACCCAAGCCTTGACGCTGTCTGCATGTTACTAATCTGGTCTCCAAACATTGGAATTCCAATGAGCGGAACTCCATGATAAATGGCTTCGACTGTGCTTCCGTGGCCTCCGTGCGTAATGAAAAGTTTGATGTTTGGATGCGCCAAAACGTCCGGTTGAGGGAGCCACTTGCTCAGCTTGACGTTCTTCGGCAGGTCGTCCATTGTCTCAGTTTCCCATTTCCACAACACACGCTGCTTGAGCTTGCCAAATACGTTGACGAAGACTTTGCGGGTCTTTTCCGGCATCAAACTTCCCTTCAAAGCGCTTCCCATGCTAAACAGAATGAAGCCGTCTTTAGCGCCATCTGCAAACTCCTTGAGTTCCTACAAAAACAAACGTTATCCTTGCATTCAAATTTCCGGCGCCAAATCCTCCAAATTCAAAACTCACCCCGGTCAGATTCTTCGCTGGCTTCACAAACAACCCACCGGCGGAGACAATTCCCGGCATCATCGGCCGAGGCCTTGTAAAGCTGTAATCGCTGTTTTCAATCAGAAGCGTCGCCGTCTTTTCAATTTCTCCAATTCCAGGAATATTCTCATCGCCATAAACATCGCGGTAAACTTTCTCCATCTTCGGAAAATAGTAGAACTTCATCGCCGCTAACGTATTCAAGCTGACCAACATATTGAAAAACCGCTCAACAAAAGTCATCTTGTCCGAGAACCCAAGCATTGTATTCGGGACGAATGAAGTTGGACTTGGGATTCCTAAGCTGGCGCTCATCCATGGAAACGCGGCAATCTGAGTCGTCAACACAAGTGTCGCGTTCATCTTGTGGACAAGTCCGTAAAGGCAATCGTTGAAAAATGGCGAGAACAGAATCAGGTCAAACTTTTCCTTCATGATTTCTTGAACGTGAGGAAGAGCGTAACTTCGACGACAAACTCGGTCCATTGGTTCGGCAAAGTGAACGTATGGAGTCATGAATGCACCGAGAACATGGTTGTTCTTCTGCGCGCGCATTTCAAAAACGTTGGCGCCAAAGTTCAGTTCCTTGTAGAGGGCGTCGATGTCCATGGTAAGGATCTCACGGTAGTTCTTGGTTGGTTTGGTTCCACCGGCGAACACTGGGGACACTACCGTCACTTCATGGCCGCGCTCGGCCAACGCTTTGTACAGCGGCTCTACTACGATCTTGTGGCTCTTGGAAGCCATGAACGAGATGGAGAGGATTTTTGCACCAGAGGACTCTGAAGTCAGCAGCAGCAGCGCTGCTACTGCTGTTAGTAAAATACACTGAGTGAGCTGCATTTTCGAAATAATTCGGAAAAACTTGATGTTCTTGTTCTTGTACGGGCTTCAATGCGGGAATGAGATGACAGCAAAACAGCTATAAAGGCTGACGATAGATTTCGACTGATCACATGATTGCCTTGGTCAAACAATGAGTTGGAACATTTTCTGTCTTCTTTATAATGCAGATAGCCAGTGACAGTTAAAACATGTTGATTAAATCTTCAAGTGAAGAGCCATGTGATGAGAATGAGAGTATTTTGGGCTTTCTAAATTGTACAACTTGATTCTATAATCTTACAAAAGCCCATAAAAGACCATATCTTATTTGTAATGATAAAGTTTATTTTCTGTCCCTTAATCTTTAGGCCTTAATGTAACATTCGTAGTGCTAGATTACTGGGTCTTCTTGTTAGCTTTTCCTTTGGGAGGGTTGTTGCTTCCCTTGCTGCAGTTCCCGCTCAACTTACAAATACATTTAGCCACTTTACGAGCAACCCAGTAGAAAACCAGCAACGGAATGAGCACAATCAATCCCAAGACTGCGATGACATCGATTTGGTAATACTCGATGGTCGACAGGTCACGCGCGGCAGACCTCAAATGCGGAGCGCCGGGATGACGAAGCGCGTACTCGACCCACCAAACTGCTTTTTCCAATGGATCTTCCTAACGATCTTTGAAGATCACTGAACGCTGCTTCGCGTTTTCAGCATACCTGTAACACAGAAATATATCAGTAACGGTGCTTAACAAACAAACTCAAATTCCAAAAATCGTATAGACCATTAAAAAAAGTTCAACTTACGATTTCTGCGAAAGAATCTTGTTGATAGCCTCTTCCACAACGTCCTCAGTCAATTCAGTAAACTCAAGAGGCACTGCGAACCCGAATGACGAAGCCAACTTCATATTGTTGTGCTGGTCCCCTAACATGGGTATTCCAACCATCGGAACTCCATGATAAATTGCTTCAACGATGCTTCCGTGGCCACCATGCGTAATGAACATTTTGATGTTTGGATGCGCCAAAACGTCCGGTTGAGGGAGCCACTTGCTCAGCTTGACGTT
>JAQGBJ010002192.1:0-17748 GCA_034698345.1 Sphaeridia pumilis
TTGGCTTCCTTTTGGATCTTTGGCGTTTAACATTCCCACTTGGTCCCTCAATCTGAGCGGAGCCAGCAGCGCCAGACGGATCTGGGCCCTGTTCGGAATAGTTCCACCGTCGCTCAGTCCGAGGGACTTCAGAGGTGGAGATGTGACCGGAAGCCAAGTTGCCGAGGGCTGAATCTCCCAGTGGTTGAGAACCTTGTATGACGTTAAGGGACTCCTGGGAATCCTGACCTGGACTTAAGGCATCGTTTCCTCGATTGGAAGTGGATGAATCCCTCGCTGTAGGACCGGAAGTCGATTGGGCCAGCGATGAAGGGATGGTGGTTTGATTTGGCTTCTTTTTGGATCTTTTGCTGTTAACATTCCCACTTGTTCCAGCATTCTGAGCGGAGCCAGCAGCGTCAGACAAGTCTGAGCCCTGTACGGAATAATTCCACCGTCGCTCAGGCCGAAGGACTTCAGAGGTGGAGATGTGACCAGAAGCCAAATTGCCGAGGGCTGAATCTTCCATTGGTTGAGAGCCTTGTATAGCGTTAAGGGACTCATGGAAATCCAGTCCTGGACTTGAACCGTCAACAGTTGAAGGATCCCCCGCTGCAGGACCTGACGTCTTTGGAGCCAGCGGTGTAGGGATGTGTACTTTCTTGCGTAAGATTCCTTCATGGATATCAAAGATGGAGTAGTACGGTGAATTTTCCTTCCACGTGTTGAGACTGATGTAAATTTCATTTGTTATAGGATTCTTCTCTTGGTGATCCATCAGCCTGTCGGGAGTGACCAGATGCGCATAATTCTCATCGAGGAGGAAGGCAACGGTCGGACGAGACTCGAATTCCGCCTGAACCTCTTGGTTATACTCTAAGTCCGAAATAGGGGATCTGGAGAGAAGGTCCGCGAAGACATTATCATTTCCGGAAACGTGTTCAACGTGAATAGCTCCTGCTTCATGGCATTCTTGCTTCCATCGATTGACGAACCGGTTGGCCGAGGAGTCGCAGACAGCCCAGGACTTCGCTAGGGCCTCGTTGTCGGTGCGAACGGTAAAGATACGACCTTCCAAATAATATCTGAATTTGCGGACTGCAAACTGAATAGCTTTGACCTCTTTGTAGCGAGCGTCGTGATTCTTCTCACTGAGATGGAACGTGGTGGACCGGCAATCGACAATGATTGGCCTTTCCGGTTCCTTTGGGTCAAACTGGACCAAGACGGCTCCCATCCCGATTCCCGAAGCGTCGGTGTATACGAAGGTTGGAAGTGTGGGGTCAAAGTTGTTGACGTAGATGTCCTTGGCGATGATCTTCTTCAGCTCTTCAAAAGCGTGGATGGCTTCTTCGGTCCATTGGAGCTTCATATGTGGGTGATCAATCCCTTTCCGAGGCTTTCTGACCGGCTTGACATCCTGAACAAGTTTCATCTGGACGACGTGAGAGAGAGGTGAAGGCTTCTTGGCCTTCGGTGGTTCTTTGGCCTTACGGAGTTCTCGCTGTGGCAGAACATATAGATTCCGAAGGATCGATGCGTAGTTGGCCAGGTTGGGTATATATCTTTCTAGATACTGGACTAACCCTAGGAAACTCATCATTTCCTTTGTAGTTTCAGGACGATTGACTCCCTGGATGGTCTTGACCATTTCGTTGCATTTCTCGATGCCCCGTTCAGTGAAGTTGTAGTAGGTAATAACTGCAACCATCATAATATGGTGATTGCAGTGACTTTTAAACGTTCGGTATGCACATATTTATATACGTGCATACCGTTCATATACTCGGCTGGCAGTGAAGATACAAAAGTTGAAATAGGTGAGTCAATGCGACCTCTCATCCAGTGGTCTCAACAATCATTAGAAAATTTGTTCCAATTCACTCAGCGAAGTATGTGTAGACTGTTTATTCACAAATACCAAACCTAAATCATTAAATTCACAATATCTTAGCCCGCCACGCGAACTAATCAAAACAATCATGTTATGTTTGTCTTTATTATGAAACATGTAGAAAATGCTTGCAGAAAATAGAAAAATCCCTGTCAGTGATTGTTAATTTATTGCAAACTGATCGATTTGAACCGATTCCAAACTTGAAAAAGAAAATTCGACTTGGTTCGTTTCCGCCTGCGGGTCTCATTGTTCTTGGCAGTTCGGGTTCTCACGAACCAAACAGCTGACTGCTCGATCGGAATCTACCCCTAAAAAGCCCACACCCACATTTACTTTGGACCTCATATATTTTTGAAGTCCAAGGCGTTTGTAAATAACAAGGTTCATGCACGTCAATGTGTGAGCTAACAATTCAACAGCATACGCTACACACTGAAGCCCAAGATGTATACAACCGCAAAGGCGCTTGCATCAATCAAAAATCAACATGTTACTCGAAACGAATTTCAACTGGTGTATATATCCTCCGGTCGGTATATCTATGCACTAAAAGGATGAAAACGGATCAAGTTCCCACCTCGTTTTTCACACGCACAAATTGTTCTCACCGCTGTTATATCCTTATGATAACATATGCCATGTTTAATAGAAAGCAAAGAGTGAAGCTTCTAGCAGTCAAGGGAGCCTGAACTGAAAGGTTCACTCGTAAAACATGTTTTTAAACTTATGTATACTCAGACGCAAAGTTAACCCGCGCATACCCGACAGCTTTTTACTACCACATTACAACTTCTTGTCAAAATATATTCTCCATGTTCGTTTGTTAAGCACTTAACTTAAATTAAAGCTGAAAAGAAGCGTCTCTTTACGCTTTATTATTTAAAGCAGTAATTAGAGTTGTACAAGAACTCTCAAGTTTATCATCAACTTTACAGTTTGAATTCACCTTCCAACGACTGCCGGCGTTTTGGCTCCAACAATAATTCCCAGACTGATGTTCCACAAGTAACTTTCTAAGCTTCGGTTCTCATTAACACAAAGTAAGTTATATCGTTCCTGTTGAATTTCCAATACATAAAATTGAAGTAGTATTTGATATTTCAGCGTATGGTTTTAATGTTTTTGAATTTTCCCGTTTTTTTCAGAATGTCATTGGCGTTCGAGCAATACACCCCACACATCTTCAACATGAACGCTGTTGACCAAATAAATTCGATCAATGAAATATTGGAGTCAACCGACCCCGCCACCTCTGTTCAACGAGAAGGTTGTACTTTTGGTTTTCTTGACCTTTTTCGGTATATCCACCTTAAAAGTCAAAGATTCTGTTTGGCGGACAGCACTGTTTTCAAAGAACTTTTTGAATTGGAAGTTGATACAATGTTTTACCAAGGCCCGCCTTTGCTGATCATTAAGGAAATCAATGCAATGAAACTGAGTTATATTCAATTCCGCCTCTTCGAAGGTGGATATTTCAGTTCTCATTTACCTTCTCACTTGAGCCTTGTAGCGTCTAACGCCAATAGATTTCTACAAGTTTCACCAGCAAACGGTCAATTGACACTCACAGCACGTCAATTCTTTTTTCTTAAAGTGATCGTTAATACAATAGTACATAGATTGTTTGACGCTTGAAACAGGTTTCTCTATATCTAACAAATTGCAAATAATCACATATATTGTCTTGATCGTCGTGTGAACGCTTTTTGGTTTACCTGTATAAAACACGCTGCAAAATGTAACGCACCAAAAATTGTTTAATACACATTTGAGAAAGAACCAACCGAGTTTGTTGATTTTGAATAAAAACTGTGACATGGAACTTTTTGATGATTGATAGAGACACGATCGATATTGTTTACGTAGATTGGCATGATTGTGTATAACGAACAAACGCTTTTATTCTCTTTCTTTCACTACAACGAAATTATAGGACCCACGTTGTACTTCTCCACACAGCGTAGTTCCGGTGAATAGTTTCAATGCGGGTGAGATAGAGTTTCAAGCGAAGTGTCTCTACCGCCGTTTTTAATTTTACCGCCAAAGCTGAGATGCAAACAGTTACTGACAAGAGGTTTATATTTGTTGATTTCAACTGACTGAAAGCGTGAAGAAGAAATCAAAGCTGTAAAATACTATAGACGTAATTGTAAACGAACGTGGAATCTTTAGTTAGCACGTCAGGATATATGCTTAGGCTTGAACTGAATGTTAATATGCTCAGTGTCAATTGTTAAGGCAGCTTTAAAATTCTTCCATAGCCTCCATCAAGAAGTGAATGGAATGGTCTCCTACATGAGACGATAGCCTACTGAACAGGAAACTCAAAAACATTCAACTTTCAACTGGCTAAGCCAATTACGAGGGGAACTTGTGTTACTCACTATAACACAACTGAAATGGGTTAAAAGTGAAGCTAAAAAAGACTACCTGTTATAGTAGAAGTGTACAAATCTTACTGTAAGGCTATTGAAATTCCGCAGATGAAAGATAGTGTAGAGAATTCGCCTTACTCGTATGGTACGTTAAGCGTTGGAATCGTAGCGGATTCTTAGATCAAAATACAATAGTATAAGAATTTATGTTGAAGCAAAACTTCTAGAAATTTCAGAGGTTTGTTCATTGTGTAAACTAACAGTAATCAAGTCTTGGTTTCACATTTTTGTAGTGCGAACAGACGCAAGCAATAGTAGAATCTAGCTTTCTATCTGGTCTCTCGCTCGATGGATGGAATGAAATGTAAGATACATTGAACGCCTAGAAATGTTGAGAAATAATCTGAATTGCATAATCTATTGGACTTGAAACACTATAAAACGCCATTTAAATGAGAGAGTCACTGGAGTCAACTGAAACCTATGCCACGTCAATGTATCTTCACAGCACTTTGAAAAGCACGCAGCCTCCAAACTTAAATTGACCTTGACATTCGTCAGAAAGAGAAAGCTGCTTAACTACTGCAAGAAACTGAAGCACATGCGTTATCGCCTAAAATTCATTTGACATTCAACCGCACATATTATTCACTGTAAGTTCTTTTCATGGACGCTTTGCCTTATCGATACGAATTCCATGCTCAGTACGCAGATGACAGCATCAATATCACAGACCACTTCAACATTACAATTGTAGTTTTAATCTTGATCGCATTTTCTAGTGCAGCGAAATTATAAATGTAATACTACTGCCAAAAGTTCTTGTGCTCGAACAAAACCACAGACTCTCCATCAAAGTTCAAATTGGCTGAGTGAATGTTGGTTCTAGTCCGCCTGCAAGGCGCAAAACAACAGTTATTATCTTCACGTGCCTTGCATGTGACTGTTTTACAATGTCCAACATCAAAGTATTTTAACGCTTTACGCTTGATTTCTTGCAACTTTTGGAGTGTTCCGTCGTCCGTTTAAATATGGGGGATTGGCCTTTTGTTTTCTGTCAGTGGCTAAGGTTGTAGTAATAACTGTTGAATTCTTCAGCCTTATGCCTGCTTATAGACACTTCTGTGAGTCACAAGTATCAAGTCATTAGCTTTACTTTATACCGGTTTAAATGTTTAGATACTAGATTCTACTTACCTCCACGTAATGGAATTCATGAAGATCAGCCGATTTTAGGCTGTCCAACACGTGATCAGTCTTCTCCGGTCAAGCTTTATATCCGAGAAAACTTCTTGATGATAGCTGCGTTGACGACCCCCGCATTTGATGATAAACCTTTCAGACCAGAACATCGGCTGATAATATTCGTTTTATAATTACGCTTATCACCAGTGAATACAGGTATCAGTAGTAGTCTAACATGATTTTTCAAAAGTTGCATATACTGCACGCGTACAAACTTGAGAAGCCTGTTCTAAAATACTCGAACTTTAATCAGCTATGAAATTCTAAAATATCATTATTAGCTATAAAATAAGAAAGTGCTTCTACGTGACAGTAATAATATTCACGAATACTAAATCTGACCAAAGCTGAGTCCAACACTTCGCCTTGGATTTCCTCTCGCACAATTAACATTGCCGACTTTCTTTCGCATCTGAGTTTTCTTGACTGGGATGGAATTACTGGTTTCAACATCCGGCACAACAAATATACCGTTGCTTTTGTTCCCTGTTTTCGCCCGGGTTTCAATTTGTATTCTACTCAGATTTTCAGAATCGCGGTCCTCATTTTCTGAACTGTAGACTATTCTACCCTTTCGCTTATTTTTAACGACACTTCTTCGCGCATCTTTGCCAACTTGAGTGCGACCATCTCCTCCGTTTCGGTTCTCAGCTTCAGGATCGAAATCGCTACTTCCCGAATCATTTTCATTATCACTGTCATCAGGAGCACCATCTGCACTACCAGACGCGCCGGCATTTCCGATGCTGTTGGTTGATTTTTGCGAAGAAGCTATCAAAATTGAAAATATAATTTATTAAGTAGGATCAAAAAGAAATCTTTATTTAAACCGTACCTCGATATTTTAGGGACACAGGAGAATTCTGCAAGACACTTGGTAGGAGAGATGAGTTGCTGGGTCCTGCGATGGCAACTTGCACGTTTCTCCGCGATGTAACTGGATCAGAAGATTGTTGATCACCATCATCAAGGTTGAAGTCTTCTACATCTCCAGTCACTTCTGCTTCTACTCCAACAGGTGGTGGGTTAGTTATGTCTTGATCATCATCAAAATTAATGTCATCGTCATCTT
Source organism: Sphaeridia pumilis (assembly GCA_034698345.1). Lineage (NCBI taxonomy): Eukaryota > Metazoa > Arthropoda > Collembola > Symphypleona > Sminthurididae > Sphaeridia > Sphaeridia pumilis. Next base: position 6,569 of record JAQGBJ010002192.1, read on the forward strand.
CAATTCCATCTACTTCCATACCGTGAGATGGTGCTGTAAACATGACTCAACATTTAAACATCAACATAAATAGTGTGTGAAAACTTTGAGGTTCCTCTCGTACAATTGACGTTGCTGATTTTCTTTCGCATGCGAGTTTTCTTGACTGGGATGGAATTACTGGTTTCAACATTTTCCGGTACAACAAATTTACCGTTGCTTCTGTTCCCGGTTTTCGCCCGGGTTTCAATTTGTATTCCAGTCAGATTTCCAGAATCGCGGTCTTCACTTTCCGAACTGTAGACTATTCTACCCTTTCGCTTATTTTTAACGACACTTCTTCGCACATCTTTGCCAACTTGAGTGCGACCATCTCCTCCGTTTCGGTTCTCAGCTTCAGGATCGAAATCGCTACTTCCCGAATCATTTTCATTATCACTGTCATCAGGTGCGCCATCTGCACTACCAGACGCGCCCGCATTTCCGATGCTGTTGGTTGAATTTTGCGAAGAAGCTATCAAAATTGAAAATATAATTTATTTAGTGTGATCAAAAAGAAACCTTCTATATTTATACCATACCTCGAAGATTTGAGAACGCGTGAGAATTCCTCAAGACACTTGGTCGGAGAGAAAAGTTGCTGGGTCCCGCGATGGCAACTTGCACATTTCCCCGCGATGTAAATGGATCAGAAGATTGTTGATCACCATCATCAAGGTTGAAGTCTTCTTCATCTCCAATCACTTCTGCTTCTATTCCAACAGGTGGTGGGTTAGTTTTTTCTTGATCATCATCAAAATAAATGTCATCGTCATCTTCAATTCCATCTACTTCCATGCCAGGAGGTGGTGCTGTAAACATTATTCAACGTTTACACATCAACAAAGAATAGTGTGTAAGAAATTTTGGTGAACTTACGTCCTTCCCATGCACTCGCATTCTCATTAATGACAAAAAAGCGAAATAGGAACAAGTTTCGGCGCTAATAACACTTGCCTGCCCACCTTCAAAATAACACTTTGTATTTTGCCTTTCTCATTTCTCAAACTCGTTTCCACGGTGGGGTTTGGATCCATTCCACTACCGTTGTTTATCCCCTCATAGAAATCTCGTGAGATTAGGGTAGCTGTTTTGGCGTTGATACCTTTTGTGAATCCGACATTTTGGCAGACGTTCCTGCAGGGCGCCAGCATATAACCATAGTCCGACTTCAGTTTCGCTCCTGATGAACCAAAAACAATAATGTCATTAGGATCGAATATTTTCTATACGAGAAATAATGTAGGCTGCATTTCCAAACAAACTCACCTTTATTTGTCTTCTTTATTGCTACAGGTCGCATGTTTACAGCTATAGTATTTTTCCAATCGGTTGATGTAATTCCTTTGTATTCTTTCAAGCTGATCCCATTGGGACACCACCTACTACGCTGGTTGTATTTCAAGTTGAGTTGATAATGTGTCTTTTTATCAACATTACCCCATGAAGCACGATCTTCTTCGTCCGGCCAGTTCGGCTGATCAATTCCCCCTCCAATGGGGATCGAGTCCAACTCCTCCTTTGCTATGAAAACAGCAAGATTTTTGTGGTTCGTACCCTTGTATTGTGTCATAGGTCTTGGTACAACAGGTGGATTATATCGTTTCTTTGGTATAGCACTGCTCATTTGCCTTGCGAATCCACTGCCATCCCCCTCCATTATGAAGTTTACTCAAAACTTGAATTTTTGACAATGGAAATCAAACCGACCTATAAGTTATGAATCACGCGCTCATGTGAGTAAAATGTGCGGGCGGTGGTAGTTGTGAACAAAAGCCACCTTGCTTAGTGTTGAGATTCACGGCAATGAGCAAATCTTTCGTTGCTGCCATCCACCTGCGCAAACAGCTCTTTTCACTCACAGAGACTTTTCATTGAAATGCATCTTCTTTCATGTTAAGCAAAGGAGTATTTGAGAGACCTGGCTTCACATACGCTTCACTTTACTCTCACAAAGCTATACGTGAATTATAATAATGAAGAGAACCTGAAGCAGGCCAGCATGCAAACTGGTTCTCAGACAGCGAGAATCTCGCAGGTGCTGTACACAAACAACTCAAAAGTAAGATGCTATGTTTTGAAAGTTTCGATACGAGGTGCATATAATGTTGACTTTGACTATACTCATCGGTATAGTCAAAACTTACATATGCCCTACAAAATCATATATACACTCAACCTCACGTATATAGTGTACGCTAAACGCTACATCATCTGACTGACTTCTTTCTGCTGAGTTCTAAATTTTTGATCCTTCAAACACGAAGAGTGTAGACGAAGTGCTTGAAATTTAAAATTTACCTCGTTTTTAACTAACTTCCAAAGTCCAAAGTCCAAAGCAACTAATCTCTCTCTACTCATACGTCTCTCCCTACTCCAGCAGGTGAGGAGCATTCGAATTCACACGGTTTGATTTGCACGTTCTAATTCGCAAGTAAGTATAAATTGAGAAGTTTTATGTACAAACGTTGTAGTTGAGACCTTCGAAACGAAGAGAAAGTAGGTCAGGTGGTTTTGATATAAAAACCCTGAAATTTCGCTGAACTTCACCATTCGTTGTCAACTCTTCAAGTTGTACACATGTTGCATGGAGATCTGAAGAGGAGTTGAAGTTTCAACAAGGTGGATTGCGTTGTTTTGATTGATTGATTGTGTTTCAATTTCTACAACCGCTAAATTTACAAATTGACATGCAGACAATTTTTCTATGGAGAACGATGTGACAAATGTAAGCTACTATTAAGAATATGAATTTAAGTCCGTAAACAACAAACGAATGTCACAAGTTCTCTAAAACAAGATTTTTTTGATTCCCTAGATCATCTTGAGATATCGGGAAATGACAGCATGAGATGGCAAAATCAAAAACTTGTCCGACGAAACTAGTGTTGTCTGCGATAATCTGCCAAGGAGAAGACGAGGATATATTGAGAAAACCGGGTGGAGCTTGGAATAACAAAACAGAATTGAAAGATGGGTATGTTCAAATTGCGGCTTTTCATTCATTTCAAGCTATCTAACTGAGCCTGAATTTTGTTACAGTCAACAATGGTCGGTTGAACGTTTGCGAATTGAAATTATTTGAATTCAAGCAAGACCTTCACGCTCTTTCGTTTGAATACACCAGCAGTTTTTGAAAAGTTTAAAGTGGGTCAAGAGCTGGCGAAATACTTGGGGGAATTTTCGAAAACAAGAGGTCTGCTGAACCATTCAACCATTAACAATTGCTATTTTAATGCCAATCTAACTTTGCTTTGCGTTTCAGAGTTTTGGTCAATTTGGATGCTGCCAGTGTGCCTTGCAAACGTGTTGATATTACTGAACACTGGATTATGAGAAATGTAAGTTATTATTACAAAAGGGAAATTGATGTAGTAAAAGCTTGGTTACATAAGTTGGGAAGTCGGTGAACATTACGCACGCCAAGTTTGACTTATTTAAAAAACAGCGGTTGAGAGGATATATTTTTGAAGTATGAGAATGTATTTCTCGGGATGCAAAATTCTGACGAGCAGCTTGTAATAAGTGTTATATTTTTGGTTTTTTCAGACCAGCGGAATTGAGCTATCCGACTTTACGGTAGTGGATTTTGTGGGAATCATGGGCATGACTGTTAGTTGTCTGTTGATATGGGTTCGAGGAATCTTTAGTTAGCACGTTAGTATATATTCTTAGGCTTGAACTGAATGTTACTATGCTCAGTGTCAATTGTTAAAGCAGCTTTAAAATTCTTCCACGGCCTTCAGTATAGAAGCGAATGGAATGGTCTCCTACGTAAGACGACAGCCTTCTTAACAGGAAATTCAAAAAAAGTATACAACTTTCAACTGGCCAAGCCAATTACGAGGGCAACTCTACTATTACATAACTGGAATGGGTTGAAAGTGAAAGCAAAAATAAGGCGTGTGAGACTACCTGTTATAGTTGAAGAGTACAAATCTTACTGTAAGGCTATTGAAATTCAGAAGATGAAAGACAGTGTAGAGAATGCTACACATAGGAATCACAAAATTCATATCAGAGATCCGCAGTACTTGTATTGGGCGTGTTGGAGTCGTAGCCTTGATTCTTAGATCCAAATTAAATGGTATAAGAATTTATAGAAAATGAAAAATTCTAGAAATTTCAGAGGTTTGTTCATTGTGTAAACTAACAGTAATCAAGTCTTGGTTTCACGTTTTTGTAGTGTGAAAAGACAAGCAATAGGAGAATCTAGCTGTCCATCTGGTCTATCGCTCGATGGATGGAATGAAATGTTAGATACATTACACACCCAGAAATGTAAAGAAATATTCTGAGTTGCAGAATCTATTGGACTTGAAACACTATAAAACACCATTTAAATGAGAGAGCCACTGGAGTCAAGTTTAAGTTTAAGTAAGAGCCAAGAGGCTATACTAATAAATCAATACATTCATACATACAAGTAAGCATAATCGAATGAATGAATGTAAACAAAGATATGTAAGCTAAATTGTTCACTCAAATAGGAGTTAAATTTGCCCTTGAACAATCCAAATTCAATACAGCTCAATTTAAGTGCAAAGATTTCTTTGATTATCAGAGCGTGCAAACCGTGATTGAAGAACGTCTCAATTTCAAGTTCGAGAAGTTCAGAGAAGATTCTGTTTTCGATGAGGCGGTATTTTTTGCTGGTATTTTTCACATAATGGAACACATCGATGAAGCTGTGAGTACAGTTTTCCCGTTCGACGCAAGCAGCTGACTTCAAATGATCCAGTAACGCATCCATTTGCTGGATTTGAAGCACATCATTTTTGTCGAAAATTACAGGAACAAATTCATCAAACATCAAAGTCATTTCCAAACATACGTCCTATAATCAAAAACAAAAATGAAATGATAACGAATTGAAATCAAACCAATAACAGATAACAGTTTCATATTGCTCACAAATTAATATCCACGCAAAATTTCGATTTGCTAATCGAACTGATGAGGTGCGTGAGTCAGTATCCTTCGAAAGTAGTCCAAGTCCACTGAGGCCCATTACTAGCTCACAAATATCTCAGGATTTAAATCAAAAGCAGCTTGGAATCTGAACAGTAATGGAACAATCAAAACAAATTCAAGTTTGAAGGGGTTTGGTAGGTTCCGGATGGGGCCTACAAGGTACCTTCAGAATACCCAAGTGGTCCTAAAAGGTCAGTCTCTAAAGCCTAGCAGTTTCCGAAGAGTAGAAGCGAACGCAGAGAGATGATGCAATGTTCAGCACAAGTTTATTCTAGGTCTGTTCTCCTCAAACACACACACGACTGACTAGCTACAGGGGGTGGCTCAGCCATAAGCCCCCATTACAGCGTGGACCTTATCCTCCCCTCTGTTCCTTATACAACCCCCTACGGTACATACTCCCCCTGTAACTATGCCTAGCATAGGCTTGGGAGGTATCAACCCTCACCCCACTTCCTGTCATACCCACGGTCGGTACACCCTCCCCCTCGGGCCCCAGTTTGCTTCGTAAATCAGTCCGGTTTTAGAACCAAGCTGATTTCAATCCTCATCCCATCTATCTGCCTCCAGACAGGCACATAAATAAGCCACATCTCTCCCGCATGGGATTTGAGACAACTTCTTGGGCTTAATTGTTCGTGAATAAGACTTTTCCTCCCCAACATGGCCCGCTGTGTCGAACGGCCACGTGATGAATGATATGACAGCCAGTATTTCCATGCGCACTCTGCTGCTGCTCCCTCCTGTTTACCAAACTACCCGTCTTCGAAGTCTCCCTTCGAACCAAAGGTTGATTCCTCCAAACCCTACGCAAGGTTCCAGCCATCCGCCAGCTGCCAACCGAACAAGCTGAAAACTACCGCTCCCCAACTTCACACAACCGCCCAGACCTTTGCCCAGCTATCAATTGCCTTTGAAAAACTCTGTTTGTTTTAATGCCATTTGTTCCAGCCTGATTCCACCAGCAACTAACAGTGGCATTTCTCTCCTACCGTCAAGTTTCTGATACTGATCCGTACGTATTGGAATTTCTGCCAGCTAGATCACTCGGTCATCTTTCATAAAGCATTTCTGCCCGTCGTATTGTAGCAATTCTGCTTTCCATATAAAAGTTTGGCATAGCTGCCGTATATTCCCAATTCCCGCCACTAACCCCCTCTACGCTCCACAATGGCTGATAAAGATAAGAAGAAAGGTGAAGATGATGATGACTGGGAAGACGAAGAGGAGCGAGACAAGAGAGATAAAGAAGACAAGAATAAGAAAGGTGATGAAGATACCAAGAACAAAGAGGAAGAAGAAAAGAGAAAGCAGGATGAGAAAGAAAAGAAGGAGAAAGACAGAGAGGAGAAAGATTACAAGCATACTACTTCCCCTGACCCTCCCCAAAAGGCAGTCCGAAAGTTCAAAGATCCCCCACGCTACAAAGGCTCCCCCGGAAATGACCCTGTGAGGTACCTCACCGCCTTTAACTTCGCTGCCGATGCAAATGATTGGGATGAGTCCACCCGTATTACTTATTTCCCATTGTATCTCGACGAATATGCTTTCCCCTGGTTCACAACTTCTCAAAAGATGAAGCTGCGCGAGCCCGCTTCTGAAAAAGATAAGTCCAGAGAGGATTTTGAAATAGCCTGGACCTGGTCTGAACTTCAAGAAGAATTTTTGAACTATGCCAATGATGGCCAGTTCACTGATGACGCAGAATTTCACTTCTACGAACGTAGCCAACTGCCTGGCGAATCCCTTACCAAGTATCTGTTTGACAAGGTAGCCCTTGCCAACCAAGTTGACGAAGACATGGTTGAAGATACGCGTGTTAAGCACATCCTTCATGGCCTCTTGCCTAACTACTACAGGCTTGTGGTTCTTCAGAACCCTAAATCAGTGAACTCTTTGCTTGAGACCTTTCGGTCTATTGAACAAAGCGAAGCAAAGGAAAACAAGTACACGCTCATGAGAAGTTCCAAGAAGAACGTAATGTTTTCCAAGCCCAACCTGAGGATTCCTCACCTCTTACTCCCTTGCAAAAAGATTTCCGACAGTTGCAAGAAGCTATGCTGAAGTTAGCAACCTCGATCAAAGATGGTTGCCAGCAAGAAGACGAGTGGGTTGAAACTCGCTTTTGCTACAATTGTGGCCTACAAGGCCATATCTCTCGGAATTGTCCCACCGACATGACTTACTATGAGAAAGAAGAAGCTTCTCCCCAGAATTCCTATTGAATTATAAAAAGGTGCAGCCGAAATACCAACATTGAAAATGTTATGGGGCCCCTGTGTGTAATGTTAAAAAGAGATCTCCCGTCGAAGAATTGCAAGGTTGCAACAAGATTTCCCGTCGTACAGTTACATTGTTGAAACAAGAATTCCCGTCGAACGAGCGCCCGATTTCACGTCGAACCCTCCGTATGTTGACACAGATAAGGAATCTTGTGATTCCGCAGTAAGGCCGGTTTTCCTGAACGGCTTACTCAGTTTTTGTGGATCCATGACGTTCCGACAAGATAATGCCCAGAAAGGAGACGTCCTTTTCGTCACCAACTTCACAGCTGTACTGCTGGCAACTCCATTGCTTTGTGAACCGCGGTGTCACCGGTAATCTTGAAAGACGTCCAAAGCTGATTAGTTTGGGAATGTGTTGAACAATTATGTTTTCCCAAGCCTTTTCATGGCTCGATTCGTCCGCCGATGTGTGTTCCGGCGTTGTACGTGAATAATTGGTACTCTGAAAGCCCCACGCCGTAGTTGTCCCGGCGGAGTTTTACGGAAGGTAGAATACCGTTCCATGCCCCTGGCTGCACCTATCATCGACCCCATTTGTCCCTCTGGACACCCTGAGATCTTCCTCCCTCCAGCTACAACTTCCCGTTAACGAGTCCCCGTGGAGACACAGTCGTTGATTTTGCCGTAAAATGGCATACCCGTTTCCCCCATAGGCGTTGGTCGTCTAACTGTCTCTGGACGTTACTTCGGTCCTGTTTTGGGCCCCAGACCTTCAAAAAAGGTGCCACTTGTCCCCCAAAAGCTAGGCCCAACGATTCGTGTTGCGGCCCAAGCATGAAACCCCGCTCGAAAAGTTAACCTTGAGAAACTTCTTCCCCGATTTTCGACTCTTCCTTCGTTTCCATGCTTATATCTCATTGAGATCAATGTTTATACAGCTGTGTACTGTTCTTCAATGGATTCGTTTACTTCTTACAGACTCCACCACCTCGCTACCACAAACACCGAACTCCATCGCGCAGGCGCTCTCAGTCCCGCGACTCATCTCGCCATTACTCCCCTCCTCGCCCTCATCAATCGAATACCAACCACCGGTCTCGTTCCCCACTTCGCTGTCACTCCCCTCAGCCACCCCACGGGAATCGCAATCCATCTCTCATGTCCTGCGACGTTGGAAAACAAGCTCAACGTTATAATCCAACTCCTGACGAATGCTTCAACAACTTACACACATTTGTCGATCCGAAGCTAATCGATGTGCCCAACAAATGTCCCCCCGGCAAATGTATCCACGTAGCTATCCACTTCAACAAGCCGAAGTTCGTCGAAACCGAATCAGAGAAGCACCGCGTCCTCATCCAACTGTCCGTGGCCCTAAACTACAAGACATTCCGCCAGTTACTATATTACTCACGGCATCAACCCCCATGACCCAAATACCCGTATCTGCGAAGCCCGTGTAGTCCAACATTGGATTTTTTACCTCAACATATTGGTTAACTCTCACAAAGGTGAAGCTTTTGCCTTCGTCAAAGCCCTCAACGACTCGGACTGTCGCATCTCTCGCGAACTGTGGTCCGAAGTCAGCCCTGAAGCCTCCCTGAAGTTGGTCAATACCCACTTAAACTACTTCATCGACGGAAACATGTCCATTCCTTCCCTCATGGAGATTGACATCTCCGACATCATCGTCCCTGGATTCGATGCTCGCCGAGTCCCTTCTCCAAAACCTTCTACTCCTTCCGCCCATATTGCTCCCGTCAGCAAACCCATCATTAATGATTTGGTCGCCACTTCAAGCCCAGTTAGCACCTCCCAAGACGCTCCGCCTACCATCGAGGCACTCCAGGCGGAGATCACCACTCTCAAGGACCAAAACGCCGACCTGCTCGAGAAACTCAACCTGCTCCAAGCTCAGAAGGACCTGAACGATAAACTCGTCATCAAAACCAAGGAGCTTCTTCAGTGCACAGAATTCGCTTCGGCGACCGTAGTCAAACGACTTAAAGAACGCCTGGCACTTCAGCGACCAGTCGCGACCGTCACCAGTACCCTTGTCCAAACCTCGGTCAGCGGCTTTTCCAACGAACATCACCGCAAGCTCTCCAAAGAGCACGACAAACAAGCTGCGGCCACGGCCTCCAATTTTGCCAAGTTGAAAGCGAAGCTCAAAAATGCGACATCAAACCACAGTGCCCTGAAGTCGAAGTTTGAAACCCTTCAGTACTCGTCCACCCCCACCGTGACTTTCGTCAAGTTGCAGAAAGCCTGCACAAAGTTGACCAAAGACCATGCCAATCTCCAGAAGAAATGCGACAAACTAGAAAAGGCCGTCGATGAACCTGATGACCCCACTCGAGTTCGAAGCCAATCACGAATTCCACCAGCTGTACGACATGAACGTCGAGATGGAAGACGAAAATCGGGAACTTCACGAAATCCAGGGCGCCCTGACCAAAAAGCTCAAGTACTGCTTAGCCCAAGGCCACCGCATGTGCACGGTACTGGCCGCTTTTATGGCCTTCTTCAAAGCTGGTGCAGCTTCCCTATTCGACGGCCCTTGGGTCCCTCGCCAACCACTTCCAATTACCGAAGATCCCGCCCCCAAAAAGCCCAAACCTCAAGCTCGAGTTCCAGCCACCGTCACTATCACCGAAGTCACCAGCCCATCCCCTTCACCTCGGCCCATTGTCGACTTGGAACAACCTCCGATCTTTGTCGACTTGGAGCCACCTCGCACCCCTGGCTCATCTCTCACTAACCACGGTGCCCGGATTTCTCCCACGCTCTCCCCCTCCGACATCGCCCCTCGGGACCTCTTCACTCCCGCTGAGGAACAGGCACTTCTAGCCGAAAAAGATGATGACATGCTCAACGTTCATGCAGGTACTGACGACGACCTTTTGTCTTAAATCGTCACATTTCTCGGCTTTCTTCGAAATTAAACTTACCAAGACTGATTGTTACCAATTAGATACATGATTTGATACGTAACTGTTTGGAGAGGTTGTATAGTCTCCTGAGTTTGTATGCTAATTTCTTTCAATTTTTTTCAGCCTCGCAAAACGTCAATCTAAATTACGAGTTATGTTTGTTTTTACGTGTCGGGTCGACACTTGTGTGGCGTAGGGATCCGTATCAGGCTCATATATATATAAGGCATAAGGCTTTCGATTTCCATCCAGCCCGGCTGCAAGCCCTTTTGCATACTTGTTCAGGACTTGAGCCGGGTATTCAAGTTCCAGACGCGCACTAATAAACACCGTACAAATTACTCCTCCGCCTTACTTTTTGTCATCCTCACAACCTCAGACTCACTCAAGAGGACTGCTTGGTGTTCTATTGAGCAAGCTAGAAAGAATAAGACGAAGAGCGGGAGTCAGATTCATGGCCAAGATTTACTAAATTGTTGGAGTGTCAGCGCTAAATTAAAAGCATCGAGCGGTTGAGTAGATCTCATTGAAGTAAAGCTTCCGCAGCTTATTTCACGACTTTCATTCAACCGAACATTATAATTTTACATTTACATACGGCAAGAGCAATTTGGGTTACTGCTTCTCAGCCTAAAAACTCTGGAAAAACAGCATCAGACAATAACAATTTTGTGACGTATATAAATTCACTCAGCAAAAATCAATTAGTTTGCGAATCATTTCTGTAGCTCAAACACCATCATAATTGGCCCCTCCCGCCAACAAAAAATTCAACTACCTCATCCGTCCTCAGCAGCCATACAGTAGGTATCTTCTGCAATCATCTTTAACAGGTGCCTAACGTTAACTTTCAACATTCGATATGCACGTATTTTATATACGTGCATATCAATAGATATCCTTGACCGGCGGTAAACTGTCAAATTATTGAAGTTTGCTCGCCGGCTGACTGACTCGTAGCAAATTACTTCAGTCTCATTAGATAATAACTGTGTAATAGCTTTCCAGTAAAGAGTATTTTCTCCTCGAA
>JAQGBJ010002193.1:0-17744 GCA_034698345.1 Sphaeridia pumilis
AGATCCACTTCCTCTCGCGACATATTCCTTCTCAAGGTAAACATATCTGAAGTGGATTCATTCAAGGCATCACCATCGGTTTCCATGGCTTTCACGTAACTTCGTTTCTTTCTTGCAGATTCTACAACTTCAATACTGAAATCTCCTACGGAAATTAATATCTATAGCAACTAGAAATATTTAGTCTTCTGTCGTTTCCAGTCCCCATCTATGTGACCACGTGTTTCAAGAGGGTAGAGCTCAACACTGGGTACAGAGTGGATCAATGGGTGACCCACTTTGTTCACTTCTTCAAGTGCCCAACCTACAGCGAGAATAATGTAATTGCGGACGCGAATGTACGTTACCTGGGCCTGGAAAGTCCTGGTAATATCCTCATATAAGACCCACCGGCACCACCGAATCGTCACGAAGGAGATGTTCATGGAGACGCCCTGGAGCATCTGTAGGCAACACGGTATTGTATGACGTTAGCTGATTGATGACAGTTTTTAACAGAAGTTGCGTAGTTGTTCGATTTTTATATACGTTCATACGATTGTCATGTTAAGTTGGTAGAATGTACTTTAATTTATCCATTCATGTATCACATGTGTTTCGCTTATTACAAGTCTTAATGTTCATTTAATTTGTGCTGTTTTAAGCACGACATGGCCCTAGAAGGGCGTTAACGTTATGAGCATTTTAGAAATACACATGAAAACTACCAACACTGTTACCTGACATACAACTTGCGGTACTTCCCTTAGTTAGTCCCCACACGATCGATTCAACCATCTGTACAACCTGTTGTACAGCCGACACAACACCCAACATTCGAACCCAAGCTCCAACTTTCAATTCCTGCAATTCCATTTGCTCCCTACCCTGAACTCATCCTACAGTGTGTCCAACACAACAAGGAACATATGAGTGGTTTCAGCAAACTAAATGGTGCGCCGTGAGAGCGCCAAAGTCAGCGAACTTGGTTGACTGCGGGGACCGGCTAGTTGGTCATGCGTGACATTACTGAATGTAGAATCCGTTACAGCATAATCATTTTGGATTAATAGAGAGTTATCAGACAATCATTTTAACTGAACGCATAACACGGTTTGTAGTGGTGACTTATTGAGCGATTCTAAATTGCGGTGTTCCGTTCTTCATTGCAGCTATAGCTAGCGACAGAAACAATGGAAAGTTTAGCTGAAAAATTTGAAAACACGAGAGACAACGAGAGTTTGAAATTATCCCCTAAACTGGATTTATCTGAATTAACAAACTTTGCGACTGGCCACAGTAGTCGTTACTACTTTCATCGGTTCAGTTGTTTGAAGCAAGTACCTGAAAGAGGCACGGAATATATATGGGTAAATTAACGAGTTTAGTGCACAAAACATGCCATAAATGGGTAACAGTTGTTTACAACATATGACCATTTGCAGCAAATCTAAGTATTGCATAATTCGGCAGGCTGCAAGAGGTTCACACTATCATCGTCGTCGAAGCTGACCTTAACCTCGATCTGAAACTGAAACACGACGAGTGTACGACGAATTTCCTGGAGAAGCACAGACACGCTTTGATTGCGGATGGATACAGGATCAAGAGGAGTGTGAGTTCATGGTTCTTCCAAGGGGAACACGTACCTGAAACTTACTCGGCTACAATCCCAACAATCACAAAAAACCTCAACGATGTTCGCCAGATGACGAAGGTTAGAGTTATTCCCATCATAACATTATGTTAAAGTTCGTCAAATTCACAAAGAAATGGCAATTTGGCGTTACAGGATGGCGTTGCAGTCACTTTGCGCAACTATGAGGTGACCAAAGCCAATACAGTGTTCTAGAAGGCAGTGGATGCCATGCGCAAATTTCCATGAGTCTTTGTTCCGATTGCGACAGAAAACCTACTGAAGGAGGTTAATTGGGAAATAGGGTGTGCGAACTCTTGCCAGGCCTTTGTGAAAACAAAAGGAGGGTGTCGTAGCTCCAAAATGCCTGTAAGAATACAGTGGAATTGCCTTTTAAACGCATGATTGGATAGTAGGAACCATCACGGCAGCTCATCAGGAAGAATGCTTGTCGGGGACTTCCAAGTGGGTTTCCGTTGACGCCAAGGATGCAGAGCTAGCACATTACATCGCCGAAAAGCACGCAAACAATGACATGTAAGATGCAAGTTTCAAAATAATGGAATAAAATATGGATGAGCTAAGCACGTTATATTTCCACAGCGAATTCGACAAACATTCTTCGCCGTTCTGGCTAGTTGCCGACAATCTAAGGGTAGCCGGCAAAGATGTTTTTGAATGGGATTAGAGACCATGAGAAACTGTCATTGTTTCTCCAGGAAAAATGCATGGCGTGATGGCCCTGGAGAAGAGCGTCCATATCGCAACAAACTTGTTCCCTTCAACTGAATTCCAAATTGCCACTGCAATGCAGTACTTAGTTCAAATGCTGACGTTTTCAATGAAGACAATCTTACTACATACATGAAAAGAATATTATGATTTCTTTTATAGTGAAGTTCAAAATGAGCACATTCGACGCGAGAGCATTGTAAAGTGCAAAGCCATCCTGCTGGTGAGCTTGAAAAACAAATTCAAATACGTTAGTAGTTAATATAATGGTCATTCTAGCGCAATTTTATTAGATATAAGAAATCTCCCCCAATCACTATTTTTTCACAAATTTTACTTCCAATAGAAACAACCGTCATGAAATTTAGAAAGTGAAAACAGAAGCAACTTCCTCATTCTCCCACATTCATTCCCATTATAACGTAACACATCAAGTGTTTTTTGGAATTGAATGATCAATGTATCTATATTCAATACAATTCTGAAAGTTTGAGAAAATGAAAAAAAATTATTCAAATGAAATATCATAGTACATATGATGTTTGCTTTCTTTCATTCCATGGTAAACTATACAAATTCCAATAAGCTCTTGCACCCTTGAATCTTCGATGTCTGTAAACCTTGTTGGTAGAAATACCTTCACGAGTCCTCTATCGAGTTCAATGGTAATAAGAATGCTTTCTTTCCCAAATTTGTTTGAAAACTTTGAAGCATCCAAAATTGTGTATCTTTCGTCAACCGACAACTCTCCAAGACTAACGATAGGGTATTCTGTGTTTCTTTTGGCATTTAGTTGTGTAATGAGGGATTGCATTTATTAAGAAAATAATTATTGATTACATCATTTCGATAACGAATAATGTCCCCATGATATACTATTGATTCCATCATCACAAATGTAAGCTTTATCATCAAAAGGACTCAACCATGTTTTTGTTGTGGCAATAGTGTTTGTTACTAGTTCTGTCTTCTTTTCTTCATTAATTTTTGGTACTATTCTACTCCCCATTCTATGGAAAGTTGTTGGTTCTGCTTCCATTGTTTCCAATATCCTATCAAAATCTTCTATTGCAGCTCTTCTCCTTTTGACAACACCTTTTTGGGCCATTTTAAAATTCTTTCCATCACTCATTTTTTCATTTAGTTCAATGAAATATGTTTTAGCTTGAAGTCCTCTGAATCTTGTTACAATAGTCTGTTCTGTTTCTATCTTCCATTTTTGTAACTGCTTTTTGTTCAAAATTTGAAATCCAAACTTATTGTCTTCTTTTAAATTTGATGTATCGAACCATTTCTCCAAATGTGGTCTGATATCTTCATAAATATCTTCAGAAAATATGTGTATCATCACTGAATCAGTATCAGAAGCAACCACAGACGCTTTTTCACCCCATAATGGTTTTACAAAATCATATATGAACTCATATATTCCTCGTTTCGCGTTTTCCAGACAAACAGATCCCGCATAAATTGGTTTATCAAAAAGCACTTCTTGTCTGATTAGGTGAATTGCAGTAAGGTTTTCTCCTAACATAGTGGCTTTTTTAAATTGTGGTCTGTTGACTAATTTGGTTTGTTGTGTCTCTGTTGTACAAAGAGTAATCTCTTGATGTTTTAAGATATCTTCTATACATTTTCCATAAATTGAGTTCGCCATTAGCTTGAAAAAGTTCTCTCCAATCTTGCTTCCACATGTTTCTCTTTTCTTTGTTAGTAGAGTTATATAAGGTTCCAACCATTTTGATTGCTCAAACTTAATAATGTGATGAACATTCGTGACTACAAACCCTAATCCTATTGCTTGTTGAAGGTTGCGATAATCAACAACATATTTCTGTCTTGGTTTCAATGTTGACATAAGTTTTGGAGATGGTTTGTATTTTGATTACTTTCCCACAACAAGCTCTAATGTGATTGCTTCTTTAATGTTCTTATAATCTGGAATATAATTATTCTTCTTTTCAAAGTTTTCAGCTAATTTTACACCCCTCTTGTAACAAACCCTTTTTTCAATTAGTTTCGTCTGATAAGGAGAATATTCTTCAGGAAGGACGGTAGCACGGTCTGGTAGAGGAACAAAGTCATTTAGTATATCATGAACTTTGTCTGGGAAATAACCATCAATTTCTAGAGTATATCCTTCTGGATTGTCTTTGGGAATAGAAAGTTTCTTAATTTTTTCCAGAATAATTTCCATTTCAGTTTTTGCACACCATTTGAAATTCCGTATTGGTAAACATTCTGAAAGAGCTCTTCCATACTGATTATTTTCGTCAACATATAATAAAAAGCTTGATGGTTTATTTCTATCATATGTTTCCAAGTATTTATTGTTCATATTAAGTTTCCTCGTTCTAACAAAGCTCAATCCTCCTCTTACACCGTTTTTATAAAACATAATCATTTCTTCATCTAACAATAGATCAAGTTTTACTCCTGTATATTTCAACATCGCATCCCATGATAAAGATGGAAGGGTTAAATAATGTGCTGGATCAAGTCCCACAGATACATATATGTTTTCAAAATATGAAGGTTTTAATCTGTTGAATATGTTTTCGATATCAACTGATCGAATATCAAGTTCAATTGATTCCAATTTTAGTTTTATAGATTCTGGATCTAATTCTGTTGTCTTCAGTTTCCTTTCATAAGATTCTAAATCTCCATTTAAAGAAGTAGGGTTAATACCAATTGATTCGAGTTTTTCCTCAATAGATTTTCTGTCAAGACCAACATTTTCAAGTTTATTACCACAACCAATAGAAGCCCTTCTAAATTCTTGGAAAACATCTGTTTGAATTAAAACGTCTAAAAGGTTATATTCCAATAAATAGTCTTGAATAGTTTCACATTTCAAAATCTTCCAACATTCCTGTGCTCTTTCGTATTCTTCATCGGTTAGAGTTTTTTCTGTTAAACTAGAGTAAAAATCATTCTTCCCAGGTAACTCTTTCTCATCTAGTTTCTTATAATCATCTAACCATTCCTAAGGAAAATGTCCTTTCTGACAAATTTTCATGAAATCATCTTCGCTCAAATGAGAATAGTGTTTTCTGGTTTCAATAAATTTATCAATTCCTGTAAAAGTTAGTTTACCATCCTTATCAACACCTAATAATTCTTTGCTCAATCCGTCTAAGCTTCCTTGTTGCATTTTCATCATATCCACAAAGGATAGTGTTATGTTTGTATCCGGAACCTTGACAGAGAAATGAAGATAATTTTGTTCTGTCATTGGAATACATTTGATCTTTTTATTGATTGCGAATAGTTCATTAACAAAAAACTTGAAATCATATCGCATACCATTGAAAAAATATACAGGAACTTTTAAAGTTTACAGATGGAATGAGCAGCACCCTTATATTTATCTGTATTATGATCATGATCTTGTACTTTTCTATAATTTTTTATATATTTCAAACATTGGACACATCTTCCTTGATTGTTCTCCTCTCTACAACCGCAAATACAAGTATTTGGAGGTGGAAATTCTTTTTTACAAAAATGACAAACTGATGCTTGATTATGTATCGTTTTTTCTTCTTGGTTCAATGATGGATACTTATTATTATGTGTTTCTGTCATTACAGTACTTAATCTTTTTGCTTCACCTTCTAATGAGTTCATTAAATTATTCAGAACCTCTTTCGGTTTCTTACCAGCAAATTTAATTGGTTTTGTTTCATAAACACCGGTTGAATGCATAGCGTAGGATACGATATTATGTTGGTTTCTCAACAATGTGCTCAAATTGGTTCCTCTAGGGTTTGTTTGATCTTTTACTTTTTTCAACAAACACTCAGTATCACAATGAATAACTTGAGGTACGGGTGTTTGTTTTTGATGGTTCTTGAAGAAAACTTTATCCCTTTTATCCGAAACTCCATTCTCAATAGTTGGAAGGGGTAATTTTATTTTTGCTTTAGCAGTTTTCATGAAGTTTTGACAAAGGTTGAAATGATCATCAAAAAGTCTTTGTGAATTCAAAAACTTGAGACATAGTCTACAAAGGAAATGTTCAGAATGATGTAGAGTTACCTGACTCCTTATAAGACGAGAGAGGTTTTTAATATAGCAGTAATGTCCATCATAAAACAAAAGGTTAATTTCTCTTGTTTTCTCAGTGTGTTTCAAACTACATTGGTTGAGTGCTAAGAATTCTTCATTTTCATAAGTGTAAACTTGAATTGAGAGGTTGTTTTTCTTCTCAAATTTTTTGATATTACCCACTTCCATGGGATACTTTACATTCAAAAAATCTAATTGATAGTCTTCATCTTTCGAGACTTTGTATTTTGAAACTCTTTGTGGGTCTTTCCGAAACCGAGGATCTTTTTGAATTGAAGCAAAATGACACAATATACTATATCTAAAACACTCGTCATCTGTATTTTGGATATTTATTATAGCTTTTTTTGCTTCAATTTCTGCAGGTAGTTTCTTGTAACTAGATCCTTTTAGTGGGTTGTATTTTGAAATAGATATATCGAAATATTCAACATCAATCAAAATTTTATAAGCTTTATTATTATTACATTCTTGTATTTGTTTTTGAATAAATTCAATACCTTTTTCACATGCTTTTTCAAAATCATCATGTTTAAGGATTGGTTTCTGTTTTGAAAACACAGGTAGAACTTCTGTTATATCATCCTCAGTCACAATGGTTTCACGATCTCTAAACCTCCCCCACAAAGTAACTTGCATTTTATACTGTTTCAATTCTTTCAACTCTTTTGGTAATATTTTGGAAACAACCGAAGGAAGATCTGATGCGTGTTGATTTAATGAAAGTTGAAACAATAGATCATTCTCTTTCTTTATAAGTGGAGTACATCTAACTACTTTGTGTGCACCTTTGAAAGCTTCTTGAGTTACTTTCACATCGTATAATTCATTATCATCCGCATAATCTTCTGGCTTTGCAGCATGAGATTTTTTGTCATTTCGTTTATCTTCTGGTTCAGTTTTCTCTTGTAATTTTTTGATATGTTTCTTACATTTCTCATGTCTTTTCCAGTTTTTCTTCAATAATTCTTTTTCACAAGAAGGACAATTCACTCTCTCTAATTCAGTTTTTGGAGTTGAAATTTTTAAATGTTTCTTCGATTTCAAATGCTTATTCCAGTTTAACATGATATAATCTTTTTTACATGTGGTACAATGCTGTTTTACTCTGTTTTTGATGGACTCTAGTTTTTTGATATGCCTTTTAGACTTTTCATGTTTTTCAAATAAAAGAATTGTATATTCCCTTTTACAGGTGGGACAGTTCTTCGTTTGTTTGCGCTTCTCTCCCATTTAAAAGAAAAAAATAAAGTGAATAAAAATCAAAGAAAAAAGTGAAACGTCTTATATTGGATTTGATGTATTTTTCATTGTTAAATAACAATGTTTCATTGATTTCTCATGCTCATCAATTCCATTTTCTTCAATAAAAACATGACATATTTTACAATGTACAAAAGAAAAATTACCAGGAACTAAACAATCTTTAGATAATAAACATCTTGGAAGCGGAATAAGTTTTTGACAACATTGGCAGAAGAAAAATACTTTATTGAGGTTGATTTTTGGTTCAGGAGGTAGATGAGATAAAGCATGGATAATTGGAGCATCTACATAACAGCTTTCACATTTTATTCTTGGAAAATCCATTGTTATTGTATTTATTTAGAAATATTTTTATGAATAAAACCCAATGGAATATAAAATGTTTCAAATCCGTGACGATATCTTCTACCGGAATTCGTTTTGTGAGTGAAATCAATAACAATAAAGCTAAAATCTTCTTTCCATCCAAGGTTACAAAAGTTTTCAAATTCTTTAAGATTCATATCTATAGCTATTCGATCTTTATGTAAGTTCTGTATATCGAGCTTTGATAATCTGAAAAGTATCAAAAAGTTAGTATTCATTCTAATCATTCTTCTATCTAAAGCAAAATATGATTGTGATAAATAGAATACTAAAGAATTTGAATGTCTCCCTCTTGTGAACCATGATTTCATGATTTCCTGATTCTTTTTCTGAACAACATCATCAAAAACAATTATGGTCTTCTGTTCAGGATCCAATTCACTGGGATCTGGGACTAAATCATTTGATGAAACGAATTGGCACTCTATTTGAATTTTATTCTTACTTCTAAGTCCCCAACCTTTAATGAGATCATATTTACAAACTTTATCCTTTTTAATTTCATCTTGTTGATTGAATATTTCTCTTATTTGTGTTTTAGTCAGATTATTCTCAAAACCACAATGTAAAATCTTGTATTTTTCTTGATTGAGACTATCTCCTACAAGAATTAATTTATCATAATTCAAATAATTATCTCTCAAAAGCATATCAAAAAGAAGACAAGTAAATAAATTTAGTAATTGACACTTTTTCAAAATACTTATTTGCTGAACCCTTGAGGACTGAAGAAGCGAAGTTATTCAATCTTTCGAGAGAATACTGAAAAGATCGAACAGAAAAGGACAAAAGTTTCACAGTGATAAAGGTACTGAATATATTTCGGGTAAAACTAAAGCATTTTTCAAAAAGAATAATATTGAATGGTACTCAACAGAAAACGAGACAAAAGCTATGATCGTTGAAAGAGTTGCAAGAACTTTACAACAAAAGATGTATAGATATTTAACTCATGAAGGAACAACAAGATGGGTTGATGTTCTACAAGCTTAAGTTGATAATGTTAACTCCAGTTATCATTCTAGCATCAAAATGACTCCTACAGAAGGATCCAAACCTGAAAATGAAATACAAGTTTATTCCAATCTCTATGGAAAAAGCTCTAGACTGAATTATAGAAACAAATCTGTTCAAAGAGAATTTAAACTAGATGATCCTGTTAGAACTACGAAATTTGGAACCAAATTTGACAGAGGTTATAAACCTACATTTGCAGAAGAAATATTATTCATTGATGAAGTCCTTGATACTTCTCCGAATACTTATAAACTTAGAGATTATTCCAATGAACCGATTAAGGGAAGCTATTATACACAAGAACTGGTGAAATACAACAAGGTTGATGATGTTTTTGAATATGATTTCATTATCAAAAGTAGAAAATCTTCTAAACCGGGAATGGTTCAATCATTTGTTAAATGGACAGGATATTCCGATATCTTTAACAGTTGGATAACAATTCCCAAGGAAGAATACGATAACGCTATCAAAGGAGAAGCTTCAAAGAAACGTGTTAAAGAAACAAGAACAAAACGCCACGTAAGTAAAGCCATCTGAAACCGTTACCGTTAACGACCCGTTCAAATCCTCCCCGTTCCCGTTAACGAGCTGTTTATTTCCGGTCTCTATAAATGAACGCAAGTGAAGATTTGAGAAAACAAATTAAATTAACCAAAGCATCTGTAGAGAATCATCGGAAGATGAGAGACATGGAAATTGAAGAATCTAAGGGTAAAGCAACTTTAAAATATGTGAGTGAACAAAAATATGCTCCAATTATTGAAGCAACAAAGGTGAGTACTACTGCAACAGTGGATAAACTTCAAAATGCCAATCAAGAGCTGATGAAACAATCAAGATCTCTAGCCTTAAATAACAATTGGAATGAATATCTTTCTGATCAACTAAAAACCCAAAATCAACAGTTTGAAGCATTCAACAAAAATATTCTAACAAGTTTACATGGACAAAGAGCGATTGAATTAAAAACACCAACTCCAACTCTAGAAAATCTTCACGAAACTATTCCCTCATCAAACTTCATTACACAAACTTATGGGGCAATTCCTGATGAACTTATATCATTTTTAGGCAATAAAGCTTCCGATGCTTTATGTATCACCTTTGATGAATCAAGTAACCCTCCATCTTTGAAGCTTGAAAACCATACAGTTCAAAGCATAAGTTTAGATAAAATTGTGGTAAAAGGTGTAGAGCTCAATATGACACGAGGTGCATGGATTCTGTTGACAAAGGGAAATGATAGAATGGATGAAACTAGTCAAGAAGATCGTGATCTTTATTGTAGATTAATGTGGAAAACTGGTCATGTGTTCACAAAGAATTCAAGAGGTAAACCAGCATTGAAGTCTAGTACAAGCCCTAAATGGGCAATACTTTCAAAATATGGACAAGATAGAAGATATCCAGGTGCTCCCAAACCTAAAAGTCCTGTGAAGAGTACCGCTACCAGCAGAAATACAAGTGTAGAAAGCAATGCTAGTGAACTTGATACAACAGTTATAGGACAAGGATTCTTTGAAAATGATTTAAATAAGATGATAAACAGACTTTGGACAACCTTATTGAACCTTGAAGCTAACCACACAAACATTAATAAGGATGATATTCATCTAGCCACTGAAATACTTGATATACTGAATAAGAAACAACTTATATCTTTATTAGCTTATAAAAATATCTACAGAGCCTTGACTAAACATCATAAATTTCCCTCTCCTTAAATGAGTTTGGAGAAAATACAAGAGTTTACAGAAAAGATATTGAGTAAATTGAGTGCTTCCTCTACTGATCTAGTTATCACATCCACAAATTGTGATGAAACAATATATTTTGATCACCCATTTAATGTCAGAAATGGTAAAATAGCTTTCAAACTTCTCTCAACGTATTACTCCATACCCAATATAAAACCAGGTAAGAATGTTTTTAGGTATCGAACCGGTCCTAAAGCAGATTACATTCCGATTGAATAACAAACAGGAGCTTGGGAGTTTTCAGCAATCACAGAATATCTTAAAGGAACTTTTGAGTATTTGGCAAAGTCAAAGTTTCTAAGTACAAATGAAATACCACAAGATGATAAAGAATTGGAAGAACAGGAGGAAGAGCTATTGGACATTCATTTAGGTGACCACTTAGACGAGAATAAAAAAGACAAGAAACACAAACCGAAGAGACCTAAGGCAGCCTCGATTCATATATCACTACAACCATCAACAATGAAAACAATAATGGACATTCCACCAAAACATCAAGTAGATTTTGAATCTGATGATACGATAAGGAAAATATTCGGTTTTGAAAAACAAGTTTATGAAGAAGGAAGATGGATTTCGGAGAACATAGTTGACATAAACCCAGTCAATACAATACAAATCCATTGTGATATTGTGAGTGGAGCGGTTATCAGTGGTCAACCATCAAATTGTGTACATATTTTCGAACCTCAAGTTGCGCCAGGTCATAAGATTATTGTGGAACCTAAAAATCTTGTGTACTATCCTGTGAATGGACTCGACTGCATAAGTAAACTAAGAGTTTGGTTAACAGGCAGTCAAGGAAATCTTATCGATAATCGAGGTGAAATGTTGACAGCTGTCTTGAGTCTCAAGGTCTAATTTTATTCTTTTCTTAAATGGAGAAATCACAAACCTACATTGCTGTTACAAAAACTGGAGAAAGTGAAACTACTGAGGCTTCAAAAAAGATATTGTATGAGTTGGAGAAGAAATATGGAAATTCTTTCCATATTAAATGACTCAAATAATAAAAGTCGATGAATCTTTCCTAAACCTTGCTGGTGGTATTCCAGTTGCTGAAAGTATAAAGAAAGTAAGATATGAAGACTATTTACCACAGGAGTCTTCGGAGAACTTCAACCGTGATATTGCACTGAATATCAAAATCTAGAATATTGACAACTTTCTTCTTCTGGAGAATAGTTGTTTCGTTTTTGATATAGAACTTCAAAAAGCTGTTGATAATGCTCTTTTTACAACTGGAAATATAGCGTTAGCTAACAATGCTTTAATGTATCTTTTTGATCGTGTTCAGCTAAGGTTCGATGATAAAGTAATTGAGGAATATACTTGTGCTGGTCAAACAACAACTGTTCAAGGTCTTTTGAAATATAATGAAGGTTTTTCGAACACTCAGGGTCCAAGCATGTGCTGGTCTGTTGATAAACATGATTATTCCTCCAGTGATAAAAACATGGGGTTCGAATGTTATTCACAGCACATTCTACCAAAGGTAAATGTAGATTTGTTGTTCCATTCAACCATATATTTGGTTTTGAAGGTAAAATTTTGAGTGGGGTTAAAGTTAGCATTCAGTTTCATAGGAGAGTTACTGCAGATTGCATTTACAAATCAGCTGCTGAAACCTCTGGTGTTGATAATGTTGCGGATGGAAAAGTGGTCATCAATGGCTTGAAATGGAGAATTCCCTACATAGATTTAAATTTAGAAAGTTCAGCAAGAATTTCTGAATATCTAGCGAGTAGACCGCAAATATTATATTCTTTCAGAACCAAACAGGTTGAAGAATTTATTGTCAATCAAACAAGAATTATGGATAAAACATTGGGAACAGTCAGTGGACCTCAAAAAATTACAGGAATTGTTGTGTGTTTCCAAACAGATCGGGCAAATAACCAAAAAGCTAATACAACACTTTTTGATGATCCAAAAGTCCTAGATGGATATGTATCCTTGAATAATGTTCAATACCCCGGAATCCCACTGAACGCTAATTCAACCAATGGGGATTACATGGAATGTTATGAAAGATTTCTCAAATTCCGAGAGTTATTCACAAATGGGCTCCCTGAGATTTCTCCTCTAGATTTTATACAAGCGTATCCGATTTATTGTTTCGATACGAGTCAACAAGAGCAGAGAGTTCATGGAAGCTCTGTTGCTGTTAAATTACATTTTAAGTTTTCTGTAAATGTTCCAGCAAATACAACCTGTTATGTCATTATTTTTGGAGAAACCGTCATGACAGTTTCTACCCTGGGAGATAGGAAGATGGAAATTCAAGAAATCAATACTTTTTAACATATATAAATGAACTCTGCTTATCTCAATCTAACCAAAACTCAATTAGCAGAATTAGGACAAGCAGCAATCGATGGAAAACCTTTAACTCTTAGTTTGAATAAGAATCAGTTTGTTGATGAGAGCTCTGTCTCTAAAAACACAATTGAAATTAAATTGACTAAAGCCCAAGTTACTAAACTCAAACGAAGAAACCTTTCAATATCTCTATCTACCTCACAAGTTAAGAAAACAGTTGAAGCAATAAACAAAATTCATGGTGGAGCATTACCGCTATCAGCTTTAGCCCCGCTTCTTATGAAAGGAATTGCTGCTTTAGGAGCAATTGGAGCAGCTGCTGGAGGAGCTAGTCAAATAGCAAATGCTGTTAATAACAAGAAGCATCAAGCTCAAATGGAAGAAGAAACTAAGAGACATAACAGTATAATGGAGCAAAAGTTAGTGAGAAATGGAAACGGTATTTTTTTAGAACCATATCGAAAAGGAGAGGGTCTTTATCTCAAACCTCATCCTTGAATGTTTTAAATTCAAAACTTAAAAAGCAATTGATTAACAAAGAACCATTGAATAATGTTGAAATTGGAAGAGAACTTGAAAATTTTAAGCTATTTAGAGGAGTATTTCTCAGAGATAGTCTTCCAAAAAAATCTAACTATAAAGAAGTAGGTATCTTAAACCTTGACAAAGTTAATGGAGTTGGAGGCACACATTGGACTTTATATTTTAAAGATGGAGAAGACTGTTATTATTTTGATAGTTTTGGTCATGGTCCTTGTGTGGAATTGGTTCAATATTTGAAGCAAAATATAACTTTTTCAACTTTTATCTTTCAAAATGTTGGTGAAAAATATTGTGGACATTTGTGTTTGATTTTAGCCAAAGAGATACTGAAAGGAAAGCCTTTTGTTGAAGCTTTATTAAGTTTAATTTAAGTTTTTCACTCCATGGAATTCCATACAGAGTGAAAACAATCATGTCATTCTCGCATTTCGTACAAAATGTAAACAAACAAGTTCAAACTTGTTTTTGACTGTGAATCTTTTATTTTCTTTCTTTTTCTGACTTTGTGGATATCAAAATGATCAGTGAATTTTCCTCTTTTGAACAATGTATTCAAGTTAATTTTGAGTTGAAAACCCAGGCAAAAATAAATCCCCGAAAATTGGTTGTTCGTCCTTGAATTTCTCACGCTACGGTGAAAGTATGATGATGTTTCTTACACCGTTGAGAAGAGATAAGTGAGGACTTTCGACTAAGACCTTTAAAATTAAGTAAACAAGGTTATTTCAGATTTTAAAATTTTACTAGTTCGTATATGAATCATAGATGGCGTTATGAGTCGATTTGTGACATTTTCATCAGACGGTAGCATTTCAGGACTTAATCTTATCTTCATTCACTTACTCAAGACCGGTTATAATTCAGTAACTGATAAGAAATCATTAATAGATCAATGGTCAATGCATTAGCATTGAACACTTAGCACGGGTTCAAGTCTCCGAAGATTCCCCGATTTTTACATTGTCGTAAAACACAAGTAATAATCGGGGAATGGAAGAAATTTATTTTTTTACATCTTTCAAATGTCCCGATTCTTTTGAATGTGTTTTCGGATCTCTCGGAGCATTTTCACAGGTTTTATGCTAATTCCTACTTCTTTACTTGTGAAAAATTTGATTGCTAGCTTGAATTTGAAGATGATATTGGTTGACTTGATGAAATGAAGTGAAACAGCTGACAAAGATTCAGAATAAAGAACTATTTACTCAATATATTACTCAAAATACAAATGGAGTGGAATTATGTTAAAAACTCCAAAAAACAAATTAGTAGAATAAATTATAGGAACGTATGTCGGAGAATAACTAGTATCACTCCTCATACTCATCAACATCCATACGCATGATTTCCATCATATTCGAAATAACATCGAATTCAGACATATTGTCATTTACTCTTCCTCGAGGGACTGAAGCGTTACGATTAACAACTTCAACAGCGTTGGGAACTGCAGTTGTCATGTAGTCTGCACCACCTCGTTTCACCAAAGACATCCTATCCGAAGCACAAATAGCGGGCGTTGTTGGTTGGTCATCCACTTCTTGAATGTAGCATCCTTGATTTTGCCCATAATCATATGGTTGTTGGTATTGGGATGCAGGTTGACGAATCGGACGTTGAACACCTTGTTGACCATAACCTTGAGCTGGTTCATAACCATATGGTTCAAAACCATATGGTTGATGGGATGGGAATGCGGGTTGATGAACAGGATGTTGAGCACCTTGTTGAGCGTAGTCGAGCCTAGTCTTGAGCACTGTTTCAGCTTTAATTTGCCCCTCAATCCAACGATTGAGTTTGGCAGACTTCGTTGAACGTAAATGGTTGTTGATTTCAATCGCCCGGTTTTTCTTTAAAGCGGTGACCAAGTAATTCAAGTATGTTCCTGACATCCCTTCTTCCTCAGCTTGACGGAATATTTCGGGAAAATTGCGCTCCAACCAACTCCACTTGTCGGCAAAGCTTGAAGCTAAAATAAGGGAAAGAAATAATCAATTGAATTTCATCCTTCATTTTTACTTTTCAAAGAGAAAAATTCAACAAAGATTGAATGCTTACAGTAAACTTCTCCCCTTCCTTGAGCTCCATTTTGACGATTCATTTTGCTGACTTTGAAACACTGACGGATGATAGAGAAAACACGATCAAAATACGCTTGAAACGATGAAACTGGAGAACAAAAAATAGAAACAACTATTAGAATCTTGAAAAGAACACAGAATTGATGAAAAGTAAACTCGAGATCACTTGAATTCACCTTGAAGTTGTTAAATTCACAAAGGCACTTGTTACTCCTTCCACTACAAAAGCTTTTATGAGGCTTGAGTTCCATGATCGTAGTGAGAGTTAAGTACAAAAAACGTTTCGGTAGAATATTCGACCAGTTTCTACTCAATCTAACCAATGGCAGAAACACATGTTAATATAAGGAATGGAAGGAAAGGTGAGTTTGCGAATTCTGACTTTGAAAACATGCGCGAGCATTGAGCAAAGTTTTAACTCGATGGGTTGCCTGTAAATGGGAGATGAGGAATGAGTTTGCGAATTGCGAGTTTGAAAACTGGCGCGAGCATTGAGCAACATTTCTACTTGATGGTTTTCATTATTGCATCATATGCTTGTATATAGCTTGAAAAAATACAACATTAGTAGAGTGTTGGATACTAGCTCAGACGTCAGCGAGTTGCGCATAGCTGACTGAGGGTATAGGTTCAATACTCGGAACCATGCAAAAATATCCTCCCGAGTCTGGCTCCCCAGGTCTGGCCAACATTGGGGAGTACAGCAAAAGGAGGATTTGAGCATGGTTTTTGGAAAAAAATTTGCTGAAAAAAAATTTTACTTCTTTTTTACGTTTGATGAACATGGAGAATTGCGTTTTGAACCTTTTAAAGGTGCCATGGAAACACTATGATTTTTGCACACAGAACCAGGTTAATTCCTCATTTTGATATGACTTTTAAAGTTACACTAATGGGGAATTGTTTGAACAACACATTTGATAATGTCATGAAAATGCAAAATATTTTGAAAAATACCTTCTTTTCTGTTGACTTTGAAAAGTGCGCGGGAGAATGAGGAAGTTGCTTCTGTTTTCACTTTCTAAATTTCATGACAGTTGTTTCTATTGGAAGTAAAATGTGTGAAAAAATAGTGATTGGGGGAGATTTCTTATATCTAATAAAATTGCGCTAGAATGCCCATTATATCAACTACTTACGTTTCGTCATAAATGAGCCACCAACACGAAATACACCAGGTTTTGCTGCATTAGCAACGAAATAATCGCTGACTGATTATATAATACATTTATTTAATTTTGGCACCCACAGTTCTATAATGGGAGAAACCCAACAACTCCGACAAAGGACTAAAAATCACGGATACGACGTGAATGAAAATCCATATCCAAAAGCGTATTGCGCGATCTGCATCAATAAGATCGACGATAAGCGTGATAAAACTCAATTTGTCGTGTATTACAACAATTGGAACGTGGAATCGCTCACGGGAATGCTACATATTGCGCTTGTACGGAACAGTGAAGAAACAAAAATCGGTTATTTCTAAAATACAAACATTGTGTTTCAGGATGCTCGAGATGCTTCTACTCCGGTAAATCCTCCTGACAATAGTCGCACACAAAAGAGACCCAGACTTCCAACTTTGACGGCTGACCATAGTGACCATGAACCTGAGTGGGACAGAGAAAAGGCAATGATAAGGTTCTTGAAGCTGTCACGAGAAAGAACGGTCACTTGCATTTTGAGCAAGTCAAACAAGAAGGTAACATATTGCAGGAGCAGTGTACCAATTTGAAATAATTGTTTGTGAAATGAACGTAATTACAATAATTTGTTGTCCAACAGATTTCAAATTCAGGTGCAACACCTGTAGAAAACCAACTAAATGGAGAGAACATGCGGAATCTCAAGTACTCTCGCACGTGAAAGGGGATGTATGTGGGGTATGTGGCCATCAATTTATCGATGGTCGAGGTAAAGCTGTTCATGCCAAGATGCACGAGACAGATGACCAGCCCCTAC